>BMAV01008533.1:0-12495 GCA_019973955.1 Trichonephila inaurata madagascariensis
TATTCGGTCCCCCAAATTCACGTTCAACGTGAGGTGTCATCACTCTTCTTCCTTGGTTGTACTGGAATTTCTTTTGAAAGGGCTTGTAATCTCCTTGTCGCCCTTTTCCCCTTCCCTTTCCCCAACTGTTTTCTTGGCTGGTCGGGGTTTTTCTGTTCTCCGTCTGGCCTTAAATTATAACTTTTTTCATATGGAATTTGTTATTCTCTTCTTCTTTTTTTTCTATCTTTTTTCCAGTTCTGGTTCCTTTTTAATTTTTCCCCGAAGAAGTACCAAATCTTTGATTATGGCAAAAATTTTATCACCAATTATTTTTTTCCCATGCTTTTCTAAAACTGTAGTCCCAGGGCTTCATTTCTGCCCCAATAACTTTAAATTCCTTTATTTACCTTTTATCTTAAACCCAGTGTATTTTGAATTTTCAACGATTTCGATCAAAACCCAATACGTTTTTTTGCCCCCTTATGAAATCATACCCAGAATACATGGGTATTCTAAATCTTTCAGCACATGAAAGAAATTTCTTTCGAATTGCGATGTGAATTTTAATTTCAATCCCCGTTTTGGCATTTCGCACCCGTGCTTTTTTTCCGGGGCCCGTTTTTTTTATTTGTTTATAGAAAAATATTTTCTATATACTTTTTCCCGATATAAAAGATTTTTTGCTCCGGTGTCCCATGCGTTTTAAAAATGTGTTTTTAATAATATAGGTACGGGGGGGGTTTGGGGTTAAAATTTGGAGAAAGTCTAATTGTTCTCTTGTCGACACCTCTTGGGGTTGATCTTTAAACCCTTTTTACAATATTTAATCGCCCCCTTTGCATCCTATCCCCTCTTTAAAATTATCACTAACCCTTTTTCACGGTCTCCTCTATTAAAATTATACCCATTTCGAAATGGAAACCCCCTTTGCTGAATCTTTGATTTATTATTAAACCTTTTCCCTCTAACCTCTTTAACGGCTATTTGTAAACTCATTTCTGTTATTTGGTCTACTCCTTTTTCCGAATTCCCCCGTTTCTACCATTAGCTTAAAAATTGGGATCTATCATTTTGACCTCGTCTTTCTATATTGGTTCGATAACCCTTTGTAATTTGCAAGAATATCTCTCCTTTTAATTTAGCCGGACTTCTAAAAATTGTATGTATTTTTTGGTTTCCACCTCCCTAGCGTACCTGTGGTTGGTCGAACTAAAAAGTCCCTAAGTCTGCGGGGCATTCCCAATTCTAAACTTCTTATTTTTGTCATATCAAAAACAGTGCCTCCCGCTTTCTTCCCCGCTGTATGCCCCCGACTGTAGTTCTTTTTATTTTTGATCGGGAAAAGCCTTGCTTTCATTTTTAGCTGCCAAAATCCCGCTTTTTTGCCTGAACCCAAAAATCGAATACCAATCTTGAGCCCCCTTCCCCCGAGATGACTTTTAAGTAAACACATGACAGATTCTTGGGATTTAAGTAACTGTATATTTTTCGATACACTCGATAACTCTGCAACATTCTCCGACCCTGAAAAGTACATTTCAGGTAGAATCGTATTTCCCCCTACATTACCTAACCCAGAATTAAATACTTTCCCGGGCGCCATTGTGACATAGCCATCCTGTGATGACCATGTCTTGCCGGTTCCGCGTAAGCTAGAGGTGTGGGATTATCAAAATGAAGAGACATAATTCTTAATACAACTTTTATTAAGAGTAACTTATAATACTTAAATTCTAATTTGACAAATTTAATTGGAGTGAGAGTCAAGCCCAAATTAATTCACGTATTTAAGTCAGATCACGCAATTAGATCCTCTATCTCAATTATCTAAATAATCCTGTTATCTAATTACTTATATCTAATATTACCTTTTCCAGTTCTGGCCCCTTGACCTAGAGAATATTATCTATAAACTTTATATATGAAGATTCTTGACCCCGCAAGGCAGCTAATTCTTGATCTCAAGAATTCACACTAAGCTTTGTCACTCTATCGATCAGAATAATTCCACAATACAATCTCTGAGCCTGCTACGCTATATCTAAGCTTTCCACGATATCCTTTTATAGTATATCTCATTTACATATTCGATCCGTTTCTCTTCTTGGTATTGGGTTGGAAAAGTTTTGCCATTAATTGTGGCCGTCAAAGAACTTAGGAGTCATGTTAATCAGAAAGCCGCGAGAGACGTCACAAGTTGAATATTGAAAATTAATAGTTAAAATGAGGATTCAAGGTTAAAATTTAAATAAAACTTGGAAAGTGAGGAGATAAAGAAATAAAAATTTAGGCACGTAATTTCTTAAGGGTCATGTAGACCCTCGAATAAATCACGTTTTGCTTCTTGGAGGGGGTTGTGACGGGCTTACGCGTCTTTTCTTTAACATAACCTCTGGGTTCTTTGACGGCCGAGATTAATGGCAACTCTTTTCCAACCAAAGTCCAAGAAGCGAAATGTGAATAATAAATGCAAATAAGATAGCTTTTAATAGAACAGAAGTTTCAGTAAGCAATACGGCAATTTAGGGAAAGTTATGTTTGGAAGAGATACGAGTGTGAATTGACGGCCTATCGTAAAGTTACCTGGATATTGAACCATTGTTACATGGTGCATACCATTGCACACGTGCCCAGGTGTTTCTGTACAGTGATTGAATCTTAGATTGAATTAAGGTAGGATATTAGGACTTGTAATATTATCAGAATTGAAAGTAGGCGGATAATATAATTATTTAGATAAAGTGGTCTAAATTACGCAATTCGGTTTAACTATCGCTGTCTGTTTGGTTCATTAAATTCTCACTTATATAAATTTATCTAAATTGTTATAGAAGTTTAAGTTATATTCCTAATAAAGTCATATTAAGAATTTTAAAATGTCTATTCATTCTGAGAATCCCACACCTCTATTTTACGCTGACAATGAAAGATATGGTCACCATAGAGCGACCATATCACAATTTTCTATCGAATAACTATATCTTTAATGAAAACATATACATATATTGCATTATAAGCATATGTACATATATTGCATTAAAATGAAAACATATACATTTATTTACATTATAATTCAAAGTAGTTTGTTACACTGCAGTGATAACACATTAATTATGTGAATTATAATGAAACATATATCAAATTCAATAGTGTATTAAAAAAAATTCAATTTTAATATTTACATACGCACAATGGATAATTTTATAATATATAATATACAGAAAACTTCCTATTTACCCGAAAGATTACCAGAAAACTTAAGTTTTAATTCACCACATAATTATAACTCAGTTAATCATTAATACAATCCATTTACCACAATTGAGCATTTTTATGCTAAACATTATCTATTTATGCACAGATTATTTGATGCTAACACATATCTATAAAAATTTGATATCCTGAAAACTTTCATGTTCATTATTAAATAAATAACAATAGATAATTTTGTTCCAATATACATACTTTCCAATGTAAAAATACATTATTCTTCAACACATTTAAGGGATGAGATGCCCACAAATTGTAATACTAATGAGAAAATTTCTGACGACAATGTACTAAATACAGTTAATTAAAAAAAATAGTAGTAATGAATAATTATTTGACATAAAGTTGGACTTTTGTATAACATATATTAATTCAAATGTGAGAATACCTATGAAAACACTTTTCATCATGTGCTTTAATTTCTTTTTTTTATTTTACAAGGATTTTGTTTGATTTAGATTCTCACTTTAATGAATTTATAATCAATTCTACTTTTATTTACAAACTGACTTAAGTATGAGGTTATATCATGATAGTGGAAGAATAATTATTTAAATTTCACCATACTAGCATGAACATCATATATATAACCAATGAGTTAATTTTCAATTCTAAAATCCAGGAATAAACATACACTGTCATTTTATAAGAAAATTTACAACATTAAAACAGTGTTTACTATAACTTTTTCACTATATGTACATGAAATGAATTATAAAAAAAAATATTTAACCAATTAGATACATTTTTATAAATGGTGATTATAAATTTGCTAATTTTTAATAACTATTTAATAGTAATAAGTGAAAGGAATTTCAAACATTAACACTTACATACATATTATTTGTTATTTAATTTGTTTATTCTCTAAATCTTACTGTGTGACATAGCCATCCTGCGATAGCTATGACGTGTTGGATCATCGTAAGCTAGAGGTGTGGGATTATCTAAAGGATGAGACATTTTATAATTCTTAATACAACTTTTATTAAGAATAACTTAAATTACTTATATCTAATGAACAACTTTCTTTAAGTGAGAATAAGCCACAAATTAGACTGAATATTTAAGTCAGATCGCACAACTAGATCACTTATCCTAATTATATTTAAATTACCTGCCTAATCTAGTTTTTCTATAAAAAAAATATTACCGTTTATAAAAAGTAACCCTCCCCCCTTGGTTGAAGACTCATCTATTCTGCTATTTTAGATAGGTGTACTCAGGTACTATTACTTTTCCCTTTATAAATTTTTTTTCAAAGGGTTGGGGCGTTTCCTTCTTAATTGTGAGTGGGTCAAAACACTTTTTCCCGAACAGTTCCACCCCTAAGTTTTTAAGATTGCCTTTCACCCCACTAAACCTTTTTACCCTTTTTAAAAAGTATATTTTTTTTGATTTTTGCTTTGTTTTTCTTCTTGGTATTGGATGGAAAAAAGTTTTCCATTAATGTGGCCATCAAAAAAACGTAGGAGTTATTTTAAAGAAGAAGAACCGAGAGATGTCACAACCCCCCCCAAAGAAGAAAAAAAAACGTGATTTATTTAAGGGTTCTCAATCCCCTTTAATAAATTACGTGCCTAAAAATTTCTGAATCTTTTTCGCTTTCGGGGGTTTTTTTTAAATTTTTCCCCCTTTGAATCCTCTTTTTTAACTTCTAAAATTTAAATATTTATTTTTGATTTTAAATTTTTTCATTATTCATCGTATAATAAAATTTAATATTCAACTTAATTTTAAATTTAAATTTTCGTGACAGATACACAATAAATTTTTTTCCATTAACTAGGAACATTAAAAAGTTTTTAATCATGGTCTATTCTCACTTTTTTAAAAATATACTTTTAAAAGTAATTTAAAAATTAGGGATACACTTGGGCCCTTTCTACTCGAATTTTTCCGGGGGCAAAACCCAAACTCGGGACCCGGACAACCCGGGGGGAGCGGGGATTTCGTCTCCACTGCTCCGTGTTGGGCCCCTATTTTGACACTACTTTCAGGGTCTGCCCACCCTAAAATAAAAATTTTTGAGTTACTTTGTCAAATCTATGTTTACATAATACCAATAATTTTCCCAAATTTTTTTATGCATTATACATCATTTGTAAATAACAATAAACTTTCTTTTCCACCCCCCATCGGGTTTCCCAAAAAAACCCCCCAATGAGCCGCGCAGCCTTTGAAATTATTGTTAGTCCCCTGACTACGCCGGTTTCCCTGAACCAAAATGCATCATAATACGGAACAATACATCAACATATATATACATACATACATATTTAAATTACAAACATTTTTCAATAAACCATTAAAACAAATAACCAAAGGAATTGTCGCATCCACGAAGTCATAAAATCGAAGCAAACAAATGCGTAATTACAATTTTTTTCTCCAAAAAAAAAAATTTTTACAAGTCAAAAGTTCAAAAATAAATATACACTCATTGTAGTGTCAATTTTTGTTTGGGATTATAATTTTTTAAACACCACCCGAGACTTCCTTTTTGCAATAATTCTTCCGCCCAAATTTGTTGGAAAGATCAAAAAAAAATGAAACAATACAACCGGGTTTTTTATTTGTCCCCGCACGGGGTTCCAATGACGAGGTGTTACCACTGTTTTTTTCCTTTTCTTATTCCTTGGCTGCACTGGAATTTTTTATGTTGCCTGCTGTAGGCCTTGTAGTCCCCTTTGTCGGTTTTTCTTTGTTTGTCTTGTTTTTGTCCGGTCGGGACTCCTGATCCTTTTCTCATGCGTGGCCTCAGGTTGTACTTCGGTCCATTTTGGAACTTCAGTTGTCTCCGTCTTGTTTTTTTTCCCCCTCCTTTATAAATAGTACTGGATGACAAGGGCCCTTTTTGTTAATATTATTGTGTCCCTTTTTTTGCCACTTTTTTGTGGCCCACTTCCCCCGACCCATACGCCCTTTTTCATTCCCTTAGCGAGTTTTTTCTTTTTTACTTTTCCGGGGTCATTTGTAAATGAACTAGGAAGCGATTTTGACCAGTGATCCCCTTATCGGCCCTATCTGTTTTTTTATATTTTTTTTGGATTGGCGATTAATCCCTTTTGCCTCTAACTCACTTTTCACCGCAAATCTTTTTTTTCCCCATAGTGTACCCTTTTTTTAACCCTTTGATGTACATTTTCCGAAGTACTATTTTCCCTTGACTTGAACCAATACTATCGGGGCCCCTCTTCCTAACTCGACCTCGTCACATTTCCTATGACGATATTTTTCTTATTTGATCAACGTTAACCGTTAATTTTTTTCCTGATTTCCATATTACATTATTATTGTTATTTCTTACTTCAAAAAATTTTATAAGGTCCTTCAAATTTTTGTTTAAATTTGGCGAAGACTTTGTTAGCTGCTGAATTTAAAAGGGTGTGTTTCAATAAGACCCAATCATTTACCTTAATTTTTATACTTTTCTTCGTCTATTATAAATTTTTTCCCCCCTTTTCCTGTTAGTTTTCGTACTTAGTCTAGTTTCCCTTTTAAATATTTTTTGGGATTTTTTTATTTTAAATTTCCCGGATTCATCTGAAATCATTACAAATTTTGAAAGGGGAAAAATCAATTTTCGACCCAAAAATAATTCCGCAGGTCTTTTTCCCCGTTGATTCATTCACCGCCGTACGAATAGCGTAAGCAAACTCACGTAAAATTGGGACCCCAAGACGTGTTGATCATCAACATAATTTGCAATCATTTGCCCATTTTCCCCGTTTAATTTTTTCCCAGTCCGATTTGCCTGGGGCCCTTTATGCAACATTTCCCCCAATGCCTTATCTAATCTTTCACTTAAATTTTCCCAAAAATTTGGGATATAAATTGGGGACCGTTATCATTATTAATTTTATTGGGAGCTCCAAAACGCGATATAAAGTTTAAAAAAAAATATCCGCTATTTTTAACGAGACGGGGCCCTTTTTAAGGTAAAACGCCCATTTGCTGAAATGATCTTTAAATTACAAAAAATATAGCGATTACGTCTTATTCTCGATATAGGATACGGGCCTAACAAATCTAACGTCACTATCTCATTTGGATAATTTGGGTATAATCGGATTTAATCGACCAGCTGGTAACGCGTTTTTTTTAGTTTTAACTTGGCACATATGGCATGTAGAGACATATTGATCAATCAATTTTTCATATACGGGGGGAAAAACAAACGTCCCCAATTTTTATGATACGTTTTAAATCTTCCCAAATGTCCTGCAATTGGCCTGTCGTGAAATTCCCCCTTTTATTATTTCATTTTCCCTTAAAAAATTTTGGGAAAGTATAAAACCCCCATTTTACCTAACGACGTTGCGTGTTTCGCATGAAATAACAAACCTTCAATTAGACGGAAGTCTTGGGGCCAATTTCACAAAAATCGTTGCATTAACAAAAGTTATCTTCCGGGTTTTCTAAATATCTATAGAAAATGACCTAACCCCGGATCATGCTTTTTTCTGTTATTAACTGTTCCCGCGAAGTGAGTACTAAATCCCTGATTATTGCACAATTAAATTTTTCTCCTATTATACTTTCCAAGGGGATTCCTTTTGGGAGTATATCTGCCACTGCATTTTGAGTTCCTGGTCTATGTTCCCATTCTATATTAAATTCCCGCTAATTTGGGCCCATCTGATCATCCTACTTTTGACCCTTTTTACCATGCGTTAGGCGTGTTAAGGCAGGGGATCTGTAATTTCTTTTTAAATTTGGGATCGTTCCCTTTAAAATGTTCGGAATTTGTTTTAACGTCCATACTACCGCTGACATTCTCTTTCCCGGGTTTCCGTTAACCTCTCTGCGTTGTTTCCCGCGTACCTGGGAAAAAATATAACGGGTGTGGGTTTTTTTTGATTAAGCACTGCTCCCAAAAACCCATTGAACTTGCACCTTTACATAACCCGAATGGCTTTTTTTAAAGTTTGGTAATTTTAAAACTTGAACAACTTAAAAGGGTTTATCTTTTAACACAACATTAAATCTCCCTTTTCTCCCATCGCCTCGACTGAAATTTTTTACTGAACCCCTATTTCTACGGTCCCCAAAAAATCATTTCGGTCATTTCGAAATTGGTATCCCCTTTCGTTGAATCACTGATCACCATTCTGGGAAAACTATTCCTCTCGAACCCTCTATTACCTCGACCGGCTATTCTCAAAAAAATCATTTCTGCCATTATTTTTGGGCTTCGCCCAACCTCAAATTTCTCCAGTTTCTGCGATTAGCATCAAAAAAGGAAAACCTATGCGCGTTTTGACCTCGTCTTTTCTACATTATCACTATTTTTGAACCTTTTTTTTAAATTTTTAAAAATACCCCCCTTCGAATTTGAATATTTCCAAAAATTGTACCCGGGGTTCTGCGGTTGCGAACTTTCCCCTAGTCCTGGGTTTTTGGTTCGAGTCTAACACAAATGTGATCAACCAAATTTCCCCCTTTGACATCCCCAGCTCTAAACTCTTCTGGTTTAATAAATCGTAAACAAAGTCTTTTGGTTCCCCCTTTCTTCCCCGTTTTGACGCGAAAAACCTAGCCCAATTTTTCTTTTTTTTTGATCGTGGGAAAAGCTTTTTCCAATTCAGCCTTGAGCTGCGCGAAATTCCGTAAACTTGCACTATCACCGATCCAAATATTGAGGGGCCAAAACTTACCCCTTTCCCGGATGACTTTTTCAAATAAGACAGACAGATTCGGGATTTCAAGTAACTTTTTATTTGATTATCTATTTCCAAAAGGGAAATCCGCCTACATTCTTCGACCCGGAAAATACATTTTGGGGAATATACTAAATCCCCCCCATTTCCAACCCCGAATTAAAAATTGTTCGGGCGCCATTTTGGGCATAGCCATCCTGCGGGAAAACCGGCGTGTTGCATCCGCGTAAGCTAGAGGTGTGGGATTAAACTAAAAGGGTGAGACATTTTTTAATTTTAATACAACTTTTTTTAAGGGAAAAACTTAAATTCCTTTAAATTTTAAAAAATTTTTTTTAAGTGAGAATAAGCCACAAATTAGACTGAATATTTTTAAATCAGATCCCAAAAAGATCAATTTTTCCTTTAAATTTTAGTTAATTACCCTGCCTAATCTAGCTTTTTTACAAAAATATTTTCCGTTTATAAAAATAACCCCCCCTACCTTGGGTTTAAGACTCATCTATTCCCGCTACTTGTAGATAGGTGTACCGGTACTATTCTCTTCCTTTTTAAATTTTATTATCGAATTTTTCCTTCTTCCTTTTGAGAAGGCCCTCTAACACTTGTTCCCAACAGTTCCAAACTAAGCTTTTCTAAGATTGCCCTTTTACTTTACTAAACCTTCTATCCTTTTTTAAAATATATCTTTTTGCATTTTTTCTTTTTTTTCTTGGGATTGGGTTGGAAAAGTTTTTCCCTTTAAACGTGGCCGTCCAAAAAACGTAGGAGTTTGTTAGAAAAAAGAACGCGAGAGATGTTCAACTGGGTTTTTTTTTCTTTTTGTCCCGCTGGTGAGGTTTTTTCTAAAGGGAATGGGAAAATTTTTTCAAATTTGAGGTCTCATTTTTTTTAATTGTCAAATGAACACTAGTGTGACGCCCCGCGTCCCTGCTAACATAACTCCCATGTTCAAAGGCCCCCGATTAATGGGAAAAATTTTCCAACCCCCTACCAAGAAGATAAACGAAGATAATATTTAAATGAGATATACTATAAAAAGGGTAGGGAAACTTTGATAAAAAAAGATATAGCGGCAAGCTTAAAATAGTGTAATCATTCTGATCAAAGCAGGGAAAATTTTTAAAGATAGTTTAGGGGGAATTTTGTGATCAAGAGTTAGCAGTCCGATAGTTTTGAAAGAATAGAAGCCCAATATAAAGAAGTTGGAATCTTCTTAAAAGTGAATTATAAATATTCTATAGGTGAAGGGGAACTGCAAAAAAATTTTGATAAAATTTAAAGGAATCGGAATATTAATTATAATTGAGATAAAGGATCTAGTTGCGGATCTGACTTGAATACAAGGTTTAATTGGGGTTGATTTACTTTAAATATAGTTGTCAAATTAGAATTAAAATATAAGTTATTTTAATAAAAGTTGTTTTAAGAACTACTATGTCCATCATTTTGATAATCCCACACCTCTAGCTTAGGGAACCGAAACATAGTCATCCAGAATGGTTATGTCGCAATGGCGCCCGAACGTATATAATTTGGGGTTTGGTAATGTAGGTGGAAGTACTGTTCTACCTAAATGTACTTTTTAGGGGCAGAGAACATTTCAGAGTTTATCGAGTGTATTAAATAACATACAGTTTCTTGAAATCCCGTAATCTGTCATGTCTTACTTAAAAAATCATCTCAGGGGAAGGGCTCAAGATTGGATTCGATATTTGATCGTTGTTAGTGCAAAATACACCACGGATTTTGGCAGCTCAAAAACTGAATTAGGAAGGCTTTTCCCCGGGTCAAAAAAAAAGAAAGAACCAGTCGCAATTTACGCATCCTTAGCAGGGAAGAAATCAGGGTCCTACTGATTTCGTTTATAGATTACTTGAGAGAAGTTTAAATTAGAATGTCCCAAGCAGATTAGTGGATCATATTTTAGTTCGACTCGAACCAAGATCCAAGACTTGTGGAGGTGCGCAACCACCACATACAACTTTTTTTGGTCTTGGGGGAAATTCGAAGAGAGATATTCTGCAAATTACAAAGGGTTCAGAACGATAATATAGAAAAAACGAGGGCAAAAAAGCGATAGATGCCTAATTTTTTAAGCTAAGGTAGAAACGGAGGAATTCTGAAGTAAGACGTAGACCAAATAAAGTGAAATGAGTTTTAGAGAATAGCCGTCAAAAAAATAGAGGGTTCGAGAGGAATAGGTTTCAGAACAATGATCAGAGATTCAACAACAGGTTACCATTTCGAAATGAGCGAAATGATAATTTTAATAGAGGACCGTAGAAATAAGGGTTCGAGGAAAATTTCAATCGAGGCGATAGGACGCAAGGGGACGATTAAATATTGTAAAGGTTAATGATCAACCTCAAGGGGTGTCGACAAGAGAGCACTGGGACTTTCTCCGATATGTATATCACCCGTAGAACTTCCCAATTTTCCCTATTTTATTAAATAACACATTTTTGAAAGCGCTAGGGGACCCCGGGAGCAGATAAATCATTTATATGGGAAGAAGTATATAGAAAATATTTTTCTATAAGCAAATTAAAAAATCGCGAGCCCAGGTAATAACAGCACAGGGGGCGAAATGCCAAAACAGGGATTGTAGAATTGAATATTCGGATCAGACAATTCGAAAGGAATTGGTCATTTCATGTGTTGAAAGATTTTTGAATACCCATGTATTCTAGGTATCGATTTCATAAATGCGTCAAGAATCGTATTAGATTTTGATCAAAAATCGTTGAAAATTCCAGATTCTCAAATAAATAATGTGGTTGAACCAATTAAAGAGGAAAAGGTTGAAATAGATTTTTCTAAGACAAAATTGGGGAGGTGGAAAAACAAAACTCAAAATTTGTTTAGTAGTTTTAAAGGGTTATTTTCGACAAAAACCCGGTCTTACTCATGTTTTATACCATGAAATTGGGCACGGGAGATAACCCACCAGTAGCTTCAAGGCCATATAGGTATGATCGCACTAAGCAGCAATAATAGATTTTCACATACAAAAAATGTTACAAGAGGAAACGATTGTTCCAATTCAATCCCCATACGCGTCACCTGTTGTGTTATGCAAGAAAATAATGGGTTACCACCGGATAATCCGAAGCAATATAGATTTGCAGTAGACTATAGAAAATTAAATTCGATCACAAAGTATTCATGATACCCTTTACCGTTAATAGATGATTTATTAACGAACATGTACCATATACAACAATAATGTCATCTCCCTTTATCTAAGAAGTGGGTACTTTCAAAAAGGCAGTAAACCCCAGTGATATTGTTAAGACCGCATTTGTAGTAAAAGTGGCACTTATGCTTTCAAGCGATGCCATTCGGTTTATCAGAGCAGCTTCCCCCTTTTCAAAAGGCAAATTTATAATCCTAAAACCGGTGATAGGGAAATTTGTGAGGTTATATGGACGACGTTATTATATCGTTCCATCATTCACTCACCATGTTGAACATTTAGGGAAGTTTTTCATTGTTAAAGGATGCAGGATTGACATTAAATAAGGAAAAATGTAAATTTGGGGGATGAATTGAAATATTTTAATTAAAAGTAAAAAAA
>BMAV01008534.1:21527-54643 GCA_019973955.1 Trichonephila inaurata madagascariensis
ATACAGTGGTACCTCGACATACGAGTTTAATTCGTTCCGTAACCTTGCTCGTATCTTGAATTACTCGTATCTCGAAGCAAATTTCCCCATACAAAACAATTGAACTACCATTAATCCGTTCCAACCTCAAAAATGTCACCCCAGTTATTTTTGTTTCGTGGTTTTGAATAATAAAAACGTATTTATAAATATCAAATATTTATTGCACAAAAACAAAAAAGAGAATGTAAAGAAATAAATTAGATATCCTCACTGGTCTTTGCCTTTTTCGCTACATTTTTCTCGCTTTCACTTGTAGGCCGTTTAGAAAAAAACATGTCCAAGGAGGTTTGTTTCTTCCTCCCTCTCAGAATGTTCCAGAAATGAGTTAGGCAAGTGTCATTAAAAAGGTCAGATGCACGACCTGTTGCAACTTTTTCTGGGTTTTTTTTTTCCACGAACTGTGAAACTCTCTCCCACATTCCTAAGATCTCCTTTATCTCACTTATACTATCGGACTCGCATCTCGAATTTCGCTCGTAACTAAAAGCAAAAAATCACTTGCTCGTCGGCTCATATCTCGAAAAACTCGTATGTTGGGGCACTCGTATGTCGAGGTACCACTGTATTTCAAAAATTCTAGTTGAACCTCTGTAGAGAGGTCTGAAATATATACAGGCAAAATATTAGTATAATAGAAACAGTTTTCACAAAAGGAGAACATTTTGAAAATTGATCATTGTATGTTCATTTTTTGTCAAAATATTGTACTTAAATAATTTTTTATTGTAATACTATTCTTAAAACAATTTTATATACATTTTCTAATCTAAGTGACACTTAATATTATAAATATTATCCATTTTTACGCTTTTGCAAAATCACGTTTTCGAACGTAGTCGGATACCTTAAGAATAAAGAAAAAATACTGTCATCGACCACTGCAACTACGATAAGCACTGCAACTAGAATTACCGTTCCACAAATAATACAATAGAGGAAATGGAAAATGACCTTCTAAATGGATTGACGATGAAATTGAACGCAATATGCCAATTGCCGCAATATGCTTATATATGCGCAATATGCTTTAATTGAAAATGTAAACATACTGATATAGAATTTTATTTATTTTTATATGTATATTCATTTATTCTATTTCTATATTTGTAAGAAATAAATTTGTGTTTTATTGTTATAGAAACATAATTAATAAATTTAATGGTAAAATAACGGACCAATTTTCTGCCCATCTTCCTCTAACCCCATTATTTACATGATGACATAACATCGTTTAACGCTGTTTCATATTACGCTCTACTTTTATGGATCGTATATCCCACGTTAAGCGGGGTCTTACTGTAGTTGAAATCATCACAGGATAGTCATTATTAAATCTGTAAATCTAATAATTTTTAACCTTATAGATATTATGATTAACATGCATGAATGCTTATATTAAATTTCATTTCCATGTAACTCTTTCCAACGTTTATACATGTCCAATTTTCAAAGTATTATGCGATACATCAATATTATTGAAGTATTCTAAAAATTCCCATGGCAAACTATTTTCTATAAAAACAATGATTCACTAAAATACCCTTTAAACAAATTATTTCTAATTATTTTATGACCATCCTGTGTTTTTACTATTCTTATAAGAGCAAAAATAGCGTACTAATTTATTTTAAAAATAATTGCAAAGAATTTTCTTTCACTTCCTGAATGGAATTCAAAATAGAGAAATGAAATAAAAGGATCAAGTTAAATATTAGATTTATCACCATTAAGTCGTTAATAGTTTTATTCTCTTTAAAAATTAATTAGTAAATGTGTTCTGGGTAAATATTTAGGATGACATTATTGAATAAATAAAATTACCTTAAAAGAAATCTGAAAAAAAATCACTAAAAAATTCAAAACAAAAGAATGATTGTCATTATTATCCTTCTAATGTAAATACAGAACAATAAAGGTTTGTTAAATTAATCTATTCTTAATTTCAATTTTCAATATTCTTAACAACAGTCAACATTTAATTCAATGCCTGTAATTTTTTTTTTTGAAAGCTAAAGTAAAATAAAAAGCCATAATTAATTATACTAGTAAAAGTCATAATAATTTAATCCGTTTCAAAAACAGAAAAAAAAAATCTAATTAATCAACTTAAATATTAAACGTGAATGCATATCAATTTCTTCTAAAACTAGAAAAAAATACATAAAAATGTTTCTAGATTCCTTCGCAAATTAAACTATATACTTTTGTAACTGAAATCTAAAAGATTCACATAAGCCAAAAGACAACTAAAGGCAAAATAATAATAAAGTTTATTTATAATAAAGACTTTTAGGTTATAATAGTTGAATTTTTTCCAATATTTTACATGTAAAAATCTAAATTTTTAGGAAAATATAGCACCTCTTAGGAAACATATATAAGCTAGTAACAAATAAGTTTTATAAAAGACACACGTTCTGGAATCATCTCATACAAAAACGTTTTAACATCTGACTCTTACTTCTTAATTGTACTTGAAAACAACGAATTTGTTTTAAGATAGATTATTGGTCGTAATCTGAAAACAAAAGAAAATATACAACTGTTTAAGAGAGATAGAAAGAGAAAGAGAGAGCATACATTTTTTTCCTTTGAAAATTTTTGGCAGGTTAAAAATGCTCTGAGTGATTTTGAAGATATTTTGAACGTACTCTTCACTTTTTTGGAGAAAACTATAAGGAATCAATCCATCATACTATCAAAATTGATCGCTTCGAGACAAGAGGCAAAAGAAAAATGCACGAGAAAGAATTTTAAATTTTTGTGATAAATAAAATTATATTCTGTGATACAACATCCTAATATTTGATTTCAGTTTTAGAAAACAGTACCGATTATACTTAGTCAACCTATAGATTTTAATATTGTTTTGTGAGTAGCATATAACATTAAATATTTAATAGAAATTCATTTAGAAGGTACTTTTGCTGGCATAATATCCAATTTAATTATATTTCTTTTCCAATCAGGTTACATTTATTTAAAAATGTTCCGATATCACGGGAAAATTTTAAAAGCATAGCACCTATTTCTCTTTCCACAAAATAATTGATGAATAACAATCAATTAGCTTTATAGAAACGAGAATGAAGGCGGTTTGTTATGCATGCTGGCCAAAAATAGTTTTTTTCCCCTTTTATTCAATTCATACTATTAGTTCACAATCCCCTATTTCAATCGTCAATAAAATATATTTTAAAGCGCTTAATGGAGCTGAATTAGTTTGGATGACAATACAATTACTTAATTATATTTAATAAAATGTAATCGGTTAAAACTAATTATTCGAAGAATTACAGGTACAACCACATTGACATCATTTTTGGTGAATAAGCAACCCTTTTGACGACTTGTGTCAAAACTTTAAAAGGTTTTTTCTGTAAATTTTTAAGTGCTCATTTGAGCTGAAATTTTCTATATACGATTATTTTGGGTGAAAATACTAGAATTTAAATAGAATAAATTAAAGTTAATTGACTGAAACTAATTATTTAAATAATTGCAGATACAGTCACGTTGGCTTCATTTTTACGACTTTGTTCAAAACATTAAGATTTTTTTCTCACGTTTTAAAGCATTCAGTTGAGCTGCGAATTTATATACAGGATTGTTTCGCATGACAATATGATACTTTAATGATAACCAATAAAAAGTAATTACCACTAAATATTGTGATTCTGTCATATGTATATACATATTTATATTAATTGTAATTGTTTGATAAAAAGTAACTAAAATAAAATTTTCCTTGTTGACCTAAGTAGGAATTGATTTAATTTTTCTTTTTCTATTACTTGTTTCAAATTCACTGCTGCTTTTAAATTCCCTGTTGCACAATAGTTAAAATAAAAACACATTTTTGCAGATTTTTCAAAATCAACTTAATTGTTTTCGAGGTAAATTACTAGAAATTACTAAGAAAAGTGTGCTTTTGATTTTTCGATCAAACTTTATGTATCTCTAGTATTCATAACATAGGTACTTCAAAAACTACTTTTTAGGTTTGACTTTTACTTGTGTTTCTGAAGGATTATGATTATTTTTTGAAACTTTCTTAAACAGAGTGACACAAGGACAGGGTCTGAATTATGGAGTAAAATGATGAGATATTGGAAGATTTATAGTACGCGGATGCAGAAAAATAGCTGAATGTGTCCCAAAATACAGTTTCCAGTTTATATAACCAATTTCAGAGGACCAAACGAATATCCAAGATAGCAATTACTAGACACCCAAGATCCATAACAAGCTAGGATAACCACAGTATGACTTTAATTTCAAGGAGTAATAGGGAAGTGAGTCAGATTTTTAGGGCAGAAGACCAATAATTTGCAACCTACTAATTGCAGTTCACATGTAAGCTCTTCTGACATGGTGAAGAAAATATCATTCTTGGACAGGGAAACAAGTAGCCAGCATTCTCTTCACTGATAACTTTAGATTTTCTCTGTGTACTAATTTTAAAGGTATTCTTACGTGAAGTTAACCATGAACTCGTAGTACTCCTTCTCAAATATCAAGGGGTATTGTCACAAATGAGGATGTACCATAGTTTGAACGAGTGTGATGTTGGAGGGTGCACAAAACTGAATGTGGTTCAGAGAATCATATTAAGGTATAGGGATGAGTTCTTAGATCTCTGCTTGAAATAGTTTAGGCAAACAGTTGGCTTCCAGTTACTTTTTACAGAAGATAGCAAGCAGGGATCAGCTGGTATGTGTTGAAACTGAGAGATTAGATACACTTAGAATGAAGATAATAAGGTTTTATTGTGGTAATTCATACCTCTAACTCTGAATCCAAAAGTGAATATCTGGTAGAATCCTAGCAAGATAACTTACTCACCAGCTCACTTCTGGAAAACTGCAGAAATTATAAAGTGGATTGGTAAGGCCTGGTAATCAGTTTATTGTCAGAGTTGCATTGCTGTTTCTCAAAGGCGATCATGACCCATATTAAATGCTCCAGAAGTGTCATATTGTTACATCATTTTATTATTACTTTTATCATGCCTTTATGAGCATAAATTAAGACCAGCAGCAATAACGATTTTTTTTATTACAATCTATTTTTTGTAATATTTAAAATATGGTCATACTATGTTTCACTTGAATTATTTCTACAGTTTTCGAAATATCTGTGAAACAAAATTTTTGCTCAAATTTGCTGGCCAGAGTAAAAAAAAAATGAATTAACGAACTATTATGACACATTCTTAAATAATATGCTTTGTCTTAGCTGTCCTCTTATTTTCAGGTTGCATATTAGCTTTTATTAATGAGGAAACTTATTTCAATCAATTATATTATAAATTTGATGAATGTCTTCGTCTGGTTTACATAAATAATTATAATAATCTTTCTACCTTAATGTTTTCTTTGCAATATTATATATTATTTAATACGTAAATTAAAAATATACTACTCTGAATTATTTAAATAATAAAAATCAGTAACTGAACAATGAATTTTAAAATTTAAAATAACTTTTTATAGTAGGAATGAATATCTTTAATATATCGACATGAATTTTTTTTATTTCCCATCATATTAATCCGAGAGTGGTGTCAAGGCGCTCAGAGTAACCCCACAATCACAAAATCTTTAATTCTGAGAAACATCTTCGTTTGTTACCAATAATATTTTCAATATCATACTATATGACAGCCTTCTCATGGGAACTAAAATGCATTTGTCACATATTTCTCTCTTTTTTGGAGAGTGACAAACGGCTAATAATTTTAAATTACTTTGGATGACTAAGTTCCCCATGTGATCACTTTTGTTCCAAAATGTCTTTTTATGAACAGGCTACATTTTCCCCTTGTGAACAACTTAGTGGTTTTGATTGATGTGTTGCACGACTCATTATGATATATAAATATAAATAAACAGAATAAAACAAAGAAATAGGCATGCGTCGTTCTCTATCAGATGAAGTTGAAACTGACCAAGCAAGGTAAGAACTTGATGAAAAAATGGATACATTAATCATGGAAGCGAAAGTAAATTTGAGAAAAGCGATGAATATGAAGTGTTCGATATGAAAGGAAAGTTTTCAAATGATTGCTAAAAACTCCATCATGAATGATATGAAGCCAAAAGTTAAGGGGTCCGGCACTTGAATTTTCAAAAAACTATCGATTTTCACTTTCTCATATTTTTAAAAAAATCATATATTTCTGTTTAAAATGGTATATGGTATGAGGAAATACGATAATTAGAAGTAATTTTATTTATTCTTTTTAAATGAAGCTACTCCTTAACGCACATCAAATGAGTTCTGCTTGGAGAACCTTTGTTTACCCTTGAATAAGTTTCTAATGAGCGCGAATCCATATGAGGTTCAAGTGGAAAAATTAAAGTGTATTGGCCTTATCCAAAAGTGTATGGATACACTTCTGTTCGATCTTAAAAGCGAAACAGAAAAAAAAATTAAGCTATAGAAAAAGCATAAGTGGTTGTAACCGACATTTTAATATAAACAATTCGAACATATTATAGTATGGCTTTTAAAAATAATATCGATGATCTACACAGCAAGAAATCTGCTGATTGGGCTCTTTATTTTCATCTTTTGTCTTGAAATGAGAGTCCTCAACATGGACTATGACATGTGATTAAAACGCCTGTTGTAGGTTTCAAAAGACAGAAATGCGGAATGTAACGAAAGGCACTATGATCATAAACACACACAACGTAATGAATTAGTTAAAACCAATTTTCCGAGATCTAAGTGATCCTATGCTATTAAGAAAATGTTTACATGGAAAGACCCAGAACCCAAATGAGTCAGTTAATAACACCATATGGTCAAGATCTACGTTTGTGGATTTAAAAACTTTAAAATTATGGGTAAATATGGCAATTTCACAGTTCATTATGAGTCATGTAGCAAAATTAATGATCTTAAAACATTGTGAAATTGAACAAGGTTAAAACTGTGTGTCATGCTTCAAAAAACTAGGTACATGCAGTATTCGTGTAGCCCAACGAAAGCATCTTGAGATTAAAAAAAAGGCTAAATAGTTAAAAATAATGAAATAAAAAAGAAAATTAGAAGAGTCTTTTTTTGTATGAGCAGAGAGTAAAAAAAAAAAAAAAATGCTTCATATACTTCTGGAAAAAGCGAAAAAAAGTCAATGCTTAAAAAATTACCAATTTTGACTTTAAAGCCTGTTTTCTCAAAATGTAATATTTTTCACTTTATGTACCTTTTTCTCAAAAAATATCATATAATCCTCAAATTCTCAGTCAGCCGACTTTTAATATGCTTACATATTTTAAGGAAGGAATTAGATGTATTTAGCAAACATTTTTAGATATGACTTTTTTAAACTAAATTTTAGGGGAAATATAAGACAATTATTAAAAAATTCATAATTAACTTAATTTTTAAGAAAAAGGCAAATTCCTTCTTTAAAGTGTGACTAATAGTACACATAACTGACTATAAAAATTTTATTCATGAAAAGTAAGTAGTTTCTGAGAAAAAGGTACATAAACTTAGGCAATTTAACATTGGCTCCTATTTAAGTGCCAGACTCTCTTAACTACAAGACACACTGCTCCTTGTCCAAAAGGCACAAGCAAAAAAGAGTTCAACATTCTACATGTCGATAATTTAAGGACAATGAAACAACTATAACTTGAACAAAATATGACAGTTTTACCAGCAATCATTCCTACAATGTTAGCAAAAACTGTCTGTGATATGTTTCATGTATTAAGGCAATGCACATTTGAAACATTTTGTTCAATTCAATTATATTTTTCTCAAATGGCGAGATAAAATTTGAAAATCTTTAGAAGTTGGTAAGTACAACTTCTCTTAATAAGTTATTCACTCGAATAACGATTTTTATCGTGTACAATAAATATAATTAAAAAAAATGGGCTGATTCCGTAACCTCTCGTGTCCAATGACGTTAGAATTGAGGGCACAACTTCTCCCGGGTACATTATTACGTAACGAAAAGCGTAACGATTTAGTATATATTTTGCATAAAAATAAACATTCCTGAATAAAAAAAAGTTCAAATGATGTTAGGATAGAAATATCTAAGAGATCAATATTTTTCGTGTATTTTAATATCTGCTTCTTTAATATTACCTTTCAAAGAATCTGAAATCGAGACGTTATTATTCAGTTCTAATCTCACATCAATATTTCTGAAGACAAACCTGTATTTTTTCACCAATTCACCGTCTTGAAGTTTAAATGAAACTATCCCTCTTGATCGAACACCTTGTTAATAAAAGAGTCTGGATGAGTTATTTGCTTTACTCTATTAAACCAGTGTTTTGAGAAAACTAAATGTCTTACGGATCGTCATTTCATCAAAAGCCGAAAGACCATTCTGTAATCCAAAGAGTAAACCTGCTTCCTGTCTCATAATGAAATCCTTCAGAAGGAAATTACTTGCGTTGGATTTTCTTTAATAAGTGGTGCCCTCATTTGTCTAGTTTCATATAAGTTAGCACGGTACATCCTGTAAAGGCATTAAGGAAGGCCTTATTGACTGAAAATGCGATTGACTTTATCGCATATATGCGAATCACGTATTTTTAATAGGACTTGCAACATGTTAAGATGTCTTGAAATGGAAACATAAGAAAAAATCCCGTTAGATCCCTTTTTGATTACTCCATAAATAAAAGTACCTTCCTGGCTAAAAGAGTGATTTATTATAATTCATATGATTTTTTTTTAGTAACAGTTGCAAAATATTGGTAACTGTGGATACACAGGACAAGCATAGTTTCAAATCCTCAAAATATCACATGATATTTGGTATGTCTTTCATACACATTTAATCTATAAATTTCATTTAAATAATGATATACTTTTTACGCCATGTGTTGATACATGCAACTATATTATAGATAAATAAGTTACATGTATTTAATTTCAATAAAAAATTAGCAGATTGGTACAAAATAAATGCTTCTACTTCTACTCCCCCCTCCCCTTTTTGTTATTTAAATTTGAAACTCCTTATTTTTTATCAAAAATTTCTATACACACTTTTGTTCATCATTTTGTTTTTAACGATTTTATTTGAATTGTATTTATGCTAAAATGGTTTATTCTGTAGAAATTTAATTAATTTCTCCCTTATTTTGATGAATAATTAGAAAATAATATGGCTTTATTAGTATTACTGAGCTAAATTTTTGATGTCACAACAAATAGAAAATGAATCAAAAAGTAAATTTATTAATAAAGAATTTCCTCTTTTGTCTACTTCTTTTCTTCATATTTTTTGCTACAACATCAAAAATTTAAAATATCTGATCTACAAGTTTTATTTTAGTGAAAATGTTCTCCGCAATTAGATATTTATATTTTGTGTAATGAACTAACAACTTATTGTTTTTCATATAGCTATTTATTATAAGAGAAAAACAAGACCTAATTTAAACCGTTTTTGTAATTAATGCCTTTTCGTACAATTTTTTTTTATTTCTTTTACTATACTTTTAGTAGTAAGTACTTAATTACTTAAGTCTCTAAATTTAATAAAAATAAAATAATGATAAATACGTTGTTTTTCTTCGTTATGTTTATTCTTTTACGAATATAAGTAAGATTATTTTGAAAACAAAGATTTTCAATTTATTCTTACTGCATCTATGAATATCAATAATACGTTTTTTGACGAAGATTTGCTTTCGAAATTAATGTTGTAAATAGTTTTAAAAAAAGTTGCATAATTGAAGAAATCATTGAATCTTTACTAATCAGGAATAGATTCATGAATTGGGAGTTTTTTTGATGATTAAATATAAATCTATAAAAAACAGTCTACTGAAATGAATTAATGTAAAAGGGAACACAGACTGTTTACGTAAACATGCACAATATTGGACCAATATACATTCAATTCTATGTCGGTTTGCTCTTCTAATATTTGGTGTGGCGTCAGTAGCTGAGCGTTCATGTTTGTGAACTCATGGATGGCGCTTTCGAGTCATTGATTCTAGTCCTAGGTCCATTGAAGATCAACCATGTAGATATTTTGAAGCAAGTTAAATAAGTCTAATATCACATACGTTCCAAAGAATGGTAAGAAGTTTGAAGAGTGGATTGACAGGCCATATATTGCCTTCATTATTTGACCAAGGTTCAAATCTACGTGATCCGTCATCAATTATCATCATATTACTTCCGAATGTGACGGAAATTAAAATCATCATCATCCAGCGTTTAATGTTATTGTAATCAGCATGTATGACCGGGTGCGCCTGATTTATACATATACATCAATATACATCTTACAGAGCACCTTTGCTGAGTCTGTCGATCGTTGTCCTGTTGGTATAGGGTATTAGACACATCCGAAGGAACATGATATAACCTTGGAACTGGACACTTTTCTTAGTTCCAACTATCGTCGCTACATCAGACGTGATTAGATGAGTGGCAGGTTATACTGGAAGTATGAATTGCAATGATTTTTAATCTTTGGCATAGAATGAGATAGAATCTTGGTGAAAAACAAAGTTTCCTTGATGGTAAAAGTTTACTTTTTTTGATCAAGTGTTTCAAATTTTTATTCTGATAGTTTTTAGCATCAATTTTAATGTTTGATTTTAGAAAAAATGGTTTTATTAAGCCTTGAGAGAACATTTCCATCCATATCATAACAACAGACGGCCAACTTGCATTTTTCAAAATAACCGTGTCTTTGCTACGTTTTTTACCTGAAATATATTGAATCTTCGTTTTATCAGTTGTGAATGACAGAAAAAACAGTTCTTCAACAGAAGTTATCCATGCTTTGTATCTATCTTTGCGTAACATTAAATACAGAGGCCAAGAACATTTTCTTCGTTTTCCTGCTATTTTAACAGACATTGATGACAGACTGGAAAATTTACTTTTTTATAGCAAATTTTCTTTATTTTGCGCTAAATTGTCGATTGCTATATCTATAGTTTCTTTGTCATATATTTTTGAGGAGAGGAATTTTCTGCAGTGATAATTATTTTCAAATTTCTTTTTTCTCTTTCATTAAGGACTTCCTTTCTTTCACATTTTTTCCCTGGAGGTATTTTTGCGAGCCAAATTTTAATTAGTTTTGAAGTTTAGATACTAATACAATAGAAAAAATGCGTTTTGATTTTTAAATGCTTTATTGTTTACAGAATTTGAACAGCGATTCTTCAAAATCTGTAAGACTTCGTTCTGGGCTTGAGGATCCAATTTCAGTTCTGTGATTTACTCCCACTAATAAAAATGTTTAGATTGGCGATTTAAATATTTTATTTTTCAAATAATACCAGTAGTAAAACGATAGAAAATCATCACAAATAGTTATATGCTTTTAAAATAGATCACACTTATTTTAAATTAACCGGTATATATATATATATATATATATATATATATATATATATATATATATTTATATACAATCCTATGCGTAATCTAAACAAAAAGTAAGATCGAACTTTACGGCTGCGCGTAATACTCCGTATTGAAAAATATCTTAGAAAAAAATAGAGATGCATAAGAAAAATAGACTTTTATATACATTGAAATACTGTTTATTTAAAAGAAAATATAAATTCCTTATGAGCTTAGAGGATGCTAGTTCTAGAAGTATATTATATTTTCAAAAATTTGGCATAATATTTATAATAAATAAATTCTAAATGTAGGGCATGCCACTAACATATTTCTAGTTTCTTCGTAAAATAGGGGTTGCGCTATACGCCAAGTATACCAAAAAATTAAAAGATGCAGCTGGAAAGTATAGGTGCGCGTTATATTTTGTATTTTACGATATTTATCTATTCATTGGATATTTTGTTCAAACCAGTATTTCGATAAACATTTTTAGAAATATAAATTTGTTAAAGATACATTTTAAGTGTGTGTGAGTTATTAAATTCCTCTTGTTCTTTCTTTTTAAATTACTAGGGAAAAAAAGAGTAAAAACCAAGAGCGTAAAAGGTTTTTCATTTACATTGAAAGTGTTTCCTTGATAACGAACAATTTCTAAATATTGAAAATAGTATCTCACAAATAATAAAACACACAATAAAAATCTCACAAATATCACCTTATTTCCACTTTTTACATGTAATCATTTTGTACTCTGTCAGTAATTTCAATACCTGTAAATATTTTAGTCCAAAATAAATAAAATCCATCAAAATGTTTCTTGCAATATCATAAAGATATACCTTCAGCCAAAACCAAGTAAGTGATAGGCAAACAGGAAAATACAAATAATATAATTTAAATATCTCATGACAGTTTCTGTGTATAAACGCCAGTGGCATATCCACTCCGTATAGACTATCAGAAATAGATTGCAATATTGGAACTATTGAAGGAGCCTAGTCTATGTGTCGTTCTTTCATTACAAATGAAATTTTATACTCTGATTTACTTTATATACTATTCAATATAATACAATAGTTTGAGATCCCCTGCTGTGGCTTAAGTGCATGTGTGCAAACACAAGAGGAATCCATTAGAGTCGATCCGGAGTCTGTAGATGCAAAAGGGGTGGTGCTAGCTCGGGAAAGAAAAACGAAATTAACTCCCCCCCCGGAATGGAACAACTGTGGTGTAAATGGTCACGTACATCCCAACGATACACTGCGTAGTAGGTGATTCCAAAGTTTCATCCTTCTATCTCTGTAATATTGTTACGTCATCAAAAGTTCGAACCCCATAGGAAAAACATGAGGATTCTAATTTTATTGATAACGCCCCCCCCCCTAAGCCCACCGTCTACACACGAATTATAACAGATGAAACACCTCAACGAGGAAAACCCATGGCCCGAGTTTCATTAACGAATCTCAAAAATCCTAGGAGTTATGCGGGATTTAAAAAAAATTATAACTTAAAAAATAATTTAAAAATGTTAAATATGGGTAAAGAAATGGGGCTATGGTCCTGAAAAAATATCTAGGATAAGTTCCAAGCTCAATTCCTTAAGGGAGTGAAATTTTTCCAGTCCCCAAGGATTAACATGGGAGCATGATATTTTAGTGCTTAAGCCCTCCCCATGCCTACACAAAGGGAGTGAAGCACATGACTGGATGGGTCTTGACAAGTGGAACACTTGGTTCAAATCTCATGTCCAGGACTAGAACAGGAGCCAAGATATTGTGAATTTAAACAAATTTAAAAAGTTTAAAACAATTAAAAACTATGAAAGAAATAGCTCTATGAACATGAAATTATAATAACTGGAAGAGATGATAGAGAGAGATCTAATGAGCCAGGTCCCAATGGACTGTGAGTCTCGGTTGCTGATATATTGATGAAAAAGCTGTAGAGGAGGGGAATGCGTCCCAACAAATATGGTTTATAACAATAGTTATTATGATTCCCCAAATATCAGTCCCATAGCACCAAAAAAGTGGCATGTTAAAATATTATACAACGGCGTGCGCGCACGGGCATCGTAAAAATTTACCCGCATGCTTTTTTTCTAATACACTAAAAGAAGGATAACTTCAAAAATAAATATACGAATACAAAAGGCTCTTATAATTTGCTACAATGTAATAAATGTGTTTATGTTCATCGCAATGTGTTCGTAGTAAATACATCTATAATCATATACTTGCAATTGTTATTTAAATAGGTAAACTAATATTTACTCTTATGTTTTATGTACGTAAAACACAATTTAAAGATTAATTTACTATTTTTTTTTTAATTTCCTGCAAGTATGTTTGGTTTAATATCAAAAAGTGTTCAAACAAATGCATCACAAAAGCTCCGTAGGCGAAGGATGATCTCTCCCTACTACTAGTGATTTTACAAATCAGCGCAAAACAAAGGTTCGCAGACACGGAGGTTATAGCTCAGTGGTAGAGCATTCGACTGCTAATTGAGAGGTCCCAGGTTAAAAACTAAGGTGCCCCGTTCTTCCGTGAAGTGAAGAGAAATAATTTTGAGAATTTCGAAGACGGTAATGATCTGTAACGTTCTGTATATTTCTAGACAAAACATTTTCGCATCCATGACGGTGTGCGCGTGTATCGTAAAAATTCACCCTTATCCTATTTGTCTAACGCCCCAAAAGAAATACAACTTCAAAAATACATGAAAGGTGCCACTTCTGTATTAAAATTTTATAAACAAATTCTCAATTTTTCAATTTTGATGCCTAACTTTGTTATTCATGTTTGAAATGACCTTCAAGATAAGGGTTATTTTAATTTTTACAAAAACTAGAGCCCTTTATCTTAGTGATTACATGAAATTGCTTAAAAAAACAGTGATTATATTCAAATAAAGGACAGTAAATTTTGAAATTAATACAGAAAATACAAAAAAAGAAAAAAGAAATATTCAGCAAATTATTTTAAAAGCTTTTTGAGCAATCGCTGTCTCCGTTTGCGTTTTTCGAAAAAAAAAACACACACACACACATTACGAGTAAAACGAATTTTAAAGTTTGACATGTTATGTAAAGTTACGGCATCTACTTTTACTAAAACACTTGTAGTTTTTGTTCTAGTGAATGGAAAATAAAAACTTGGTATTCTTATAAAGCTAATAAGATGATCTATAAAATAAATCATAAAAATAATTGTCAATTTTTGAAAAAAAATCTTGATTTTAGGGTTGAAGGATACCTTAAATATTCTTAAATATTTAAAAATCAAAATATTATTCATTTATAGAACCAATAAGGGATATTATGAGGTTAACAGTATTGCATACCGTAGTGAAAGCGCATCGAGAGAACACAAGCTATAAATCAAACCAGTCAAGGCGAAAACTAGTCAAAAGGAGACTCATGCTGAACAGATAAGCATGTCAAAAAATATAACGTGTCGCATAGATAATGAAAACTTTGAATACAGTTGAATACAGGGGCTATCGAATAATAACTGGACACCTGACAAAGGAATTAAAGTTCCGTAGGCCAGCTGTGAAGGCGAGGCTCAGAGATTCATTTTGCCAAAAATTAGGGAAAACCACGCCAAAAAAGTTTTTATAATAAGCCCTATCATAAAACGAATAGATTTTTCTGAAGGACTTTGCTAACGCTCGTAAAATGAAGATGCCCCTATGGCAGTGTTTCTCAAACTTTCAATACTGGCGCCCCCCTTTTCAATCACAATTTTTATCGCGCCCCCTTATACATTAATAAATTACTGAATGCAATAATAATGAACTTTGACTCTAAAGCTACAATACACGACCTTAATTATAAACCGTACAAATTAATAACATAAGTATTAAATTTTGTATATGTTACTTTTAAGCAAAAACAAAAAATTAAGTAATAGGATAATTATTGTGTTATTTTTCCTTTCTCTGTGTGTGTGATTTTTAAATTGGAACATATTGCAAAATACGGTGGCTGCTTAGAAGACAAAATATAGATATCAGATAAATATAGAAAAATAACTCAGAGGGTCAATTTCTAAAAAGCTTTGAAAAACTTTGCTCTGCAAGACAAGCCCATGGAAGTCGCTAATACGTATTAAACTTGTTTTTAATTCAGTATTAATAAGATAAGTATTAAATTTTTATATATTTTTATTCTTAAGTAATATATATTTTATAAGTAAATTATATATATATATATATATATATATATATATATATATATATATATATATATATATTGGCACTGCAGCATCCATTTTATATTTATTATCTGTTACTCTTTTGTCCTTCATTGTTGATTTTCCGTTTGTCTATGTGTTTGTCGAGTTTATTGTTTGGATGTGATCTTTTGTTAGTAGAGAATTACCTATATATATATATATATATATATATTTTTAAGTAATAGGTTAATTATTTTATTTTTTCTCTAATTTTTAAATTGAAATAGATTGAGAAATAATATTTAATTAAAGATTTATTTCCTTTCGAACCATTTATAAAAGTAAAAAGTCATTAAAAATAGCCTAATCTATGTTGCTTTTTATCATATCCATTACATCGGATTATCGCAACGTTCATGGATTTCGGGGCAAAACAGATTTTGCACAAAACATGTAAAATGCTGTATTGTACAATTTAGTCAGTCGGCCGAACGATTGCTCCCGAATCTTTTTTGAATGTACATTTCATAATTCACGCGTTAATTGTAATTCAGGGTTTAAATATTTACGGCAGTGGATTAAAACAAAATCATAGATATTTTTTTTAAATCACAGCGACATTCGACGATAAAAAGCATCAAAAAGAACCGCGAAAAATTGATAGCAAGTTTTGAATGTGTTAGGATCCATTTCAAAATATTTCCCGAAGGGCGCCGAAAAGAGATCTTCTGTTTCACACCCAGTGACGAAATTAAAGGGAAATTTTTTAATAAATCACTTTTAAATTCTGGATGAGGGGGATGCGAATTTTTCCTCTGAAAACAAAAGCATTTCGTATACTATTACCTTTTTTTAAATCATACCTTTAATCCGGGTTTTCTGGATGGCTATTTTGAAGACAAAATGTGATCTGAGCTAAATATCAAAAAAAACTCTGAGGTAAACCCCAATTTTAGCCTTCCTTTGAAAAACTTTTGCTCTCAAAAAGCCCCTGGGAGTCACTGATAATTATTAAACTTTTTCTTATACGGCTGAAGTACCCACTCTTAACACGAGTTTTTTTTTTTAAAAATGATAATATATTATTCTTGATATAATAACTTAATTGTAAGGAGAGAAAAACCAATGATGACAATGTATACAAAAAAGTAAAATGATTTTTGAAATGAATATATATTATAAAAATGTTTGAATGAACTGTAATTTTAAGCCTCGCAGAATTAGCATTTAGAATGAATGTTATAATAAAAAGAATATAAAATTCTAATGAATAAAAATTTTTTATTTTTTAATATTTGGAAAAACCCCAAGGGTGGGCCCCTTTTAAATTAATGGTCCGGGGGTGATGCAACCAATTTTTTTTTTTATTTTCAATATACAAGAAAAAACACAATCAATCAATCAGGTAATTTAACTAAAGAAAATATACTTTCCTATTTCGGAATTTCTATTTGTCTTTTATAATTTGAGAAAATATCCAAAAAAACTGAACTAAATTGTTCCAAATGTGCCTGACCCTTTTAAAAAAGGGCACAAATCACAGACACTTTTTCAACATTACAGGGTTATTTCCGAAAAAATGTCACATTTTGTTCACTTTTTTGTAATTTTAATATCCTTTGATGATCGACAAATATCCTGTTAAACTTTTTTTTTGCTTGTGTCTTTTTGACAGGGTGAAGGGGCCAATTTTGTGAAAAATTTTGGGCCCAACATATTTTCTTGATAAAGTTCTTAATGTAGTTTTAAAAAATTTTCCTTTCGTTTCATGTTTATTGCTTTTCTCAAATTTATTTTGCTAACATGATTAATATTCATTATTTCAGGGTTTTTCCCCTTTTGTTTGATCAACTTTAATTTCCTTTCAGAGAGATCACGGGATGCCCAATTTTTTTTAGATTCTGCTCATTTACATTTATAAACCATAACGTCGACAACATCACAATTAAAAAACCCCTAAGTTATTCATAGGGGAAAAAAGCAGCATGTTCCAAGAAAAATTTTTTTAAAAAAAAGTGGGTCCCCCGGGAAATCGGTTTTAAAAAAAGTACCTTAATATTCTAAAAACCCTTTCCCCCCCCAAAAAAGGGATATATTATCAACTCCCTTTTAGCTCCCATTAAGACTGTCATATTAGAGGGTTCTCGGTCAAGGTCATTGGTAACAAATAAAAAGTTTTCCCAGGGAAATTTCCCAAATTTTTTTATTATATGTTTTAGTATACTCATAAAAATAAATCTTGGTCAATAAATCCTTCAAAGTGCTCAAATGCTTTTTCCATGTATCAAAAAATCACATTATGAAAAAAAAAACGCAACAGAATTATATATAATTTTCAACTTCCCTAAAAAAAAGGGGTGCAGGTAACCATACCAAAGTTCGAAAGCCAGCAAAAGTAATATTTTAAGTTAAAAAAAACGTAATAAAAAAAATTTCATCGTAGGGTTACAGCAAAGCAAACAAAATATTTTTTTTTTTTAGTTATAGGGTCAAAGATAGCTAATGAGCGTTCAAAGTAGAATCCCTTATTTTTGCTGACCTTTTTTTCACCAGATGATATATATAAATCATATCAATGTAAATCTGTGTTTTTTTATTATATCAGAAAGTATTTTTTTTTCATTACAGTAAATTAATTTTTTTTAACCTTTTATTTTCGATATGCTCGCGACACCCTTTTGGAGGTTATGACCCCAGGGGCGCGCCCCACAGTTTGAGAAACACTGCCCTATGGATGTGGTAAGAGAATGTTCAGAATTTAATAGAACGCAGTGATTGAATTCCAGCAGACTTAATCTAAATCCTCTCGACTACAAATTGCGGTCAATGTTTGAGGTAAGGTTACCAAAAAAGACATGCCAGTTACTACAGTCTTATAAGATATTTGTGGAAAGCTTAGATGGAAATTCCCATGCAATTATGCGCGCTTCGACAGATGATTGGCCAAGGGGACTTAAGGTTCACGTGAGATCAGAAATAAATAAAATAATAATAAAATGAAAAAAAAAAAAATGTTAGAAGTTTGAAAAAAACACAATATGTTGAATTTACAGGTAAAGTAAATTTTTAAGAGGTCTTAAATTTTATTATATATAAAATTCTTTGAATTTATCTCCAGTTTGATTGTATCAAAATTTATAACACAGCTAGATATGTTAGTTAATCCAATTATTATTATTTTTAGATCATATTATAATTAAAATAATAAGTTATATTAAAATAAGTGTAATAACATAAATTTGATTTCTAGTATTATCATTTATTCAAAGTGTATTTATGATGCTTCAAAAGTAATTCTTCCATTCATGAAATTGGTGCGAATGACATATTAAAATATTTTACTTCAACAAAGTTACTACACCCTGAGAATGAGTTCTAAGAGAATTTGCTGACATTTTGTTTTCTAATAATGACGGAATAATTGAGTTAAGGGGAAAATTATTTAAACTATACTGCAATACAACTAGCTGATTATATATTCTGGTAAATGAAGTGCATTATTCAATATTAAACTAAAATTTTATCATCGACCTTCTTTAAATTGAATCTATTTTTTATTTTTATTTTTGATATCTTTTATGTTCAACAGTAACTGTAATGAAACATGACATAAAATTCATTTCATCTGCTAAAGTTTAATTCAAGCATGAAATAAAATCTATTCCATCTGTCAGAACTTAGTTTTAATCGCTTTGATGCGGGCATTAAAAAAAAAGCAAATTTCCATAAATTCAATAATTCCCGACATCTATGACGAAACATTATGCTTCTTTTCAATTTAAATTATTTACGGGGGAAAAGGCCATAACTCCTTGTATTTTAGCTATATCTAATGTCCAGATTTTCTAAGAAGAAATAATATTATTCAATATTCCAAAGCAATTACTTTGAAAAGAATATTGAAAATGTTTGGTTCCAAATATCATTTACAGAAGTTTCTTTGATCTCTCTTTGACATATTTAAGAATGAAAAGAGTAGGTGATGAGAAAAACTCTCATCTATAATTTCAAACTTTTAAAAGTGATTTCATACGTGATTTCCAAAAATGGGTGTATTCGGTAATAATTTCAAAGTATTTTTTGAAGTTTTACAAACTAATTTGCAGAATTTTTTTTCTATGAGGTTTCAATTTGTACCATTTTAAGATTTCATGTTTAATTTCCCTTTTCAAATATTTCTTTTTAGTTCTAATTTTTTTTAGATGTAAGTAATTTTTAGAAAATTAAATAACAGTAATTCTCTAAAAAGCTTATTTACATTAAAAAATACTTGCATACAATATTTCTACTATTCTGTTGTGGATGATTAAAAGTAATATTGTCATTATTCGTGTACAACTTAAGTACATTGTTTTACTTACAATGTAATATTTTATACTTTATCACACATTTAGAAATCTTTCAAAACACATATTACTGTAGAAAAAATATAAGAACATTATATTTTTAGCAATTAATATACAACGACTACTTTATCAGACGCTAGAAATGGGCCTCAAGTCCAGCATGATCAGCATTCAATCACGGCATGTCCGGAGGCTATTTCATTATGCAAACTCAATTTAATCGTGATGCATCAACTGAGTTCCAAATCATTCTATATCCACATTAACTATACCAAACAGACATCACGCATAGCACTGAAAGAAACAGAAATTCTAGCACAACTTCTTAATGACCCCTCTGCCTGTCTTAAGCCTTTATATATTTCATTTTTTTAAAACTTCTTATTATGTTCATGATATATCTTAGATTAGTGGTCTTCGAACTTCTTGGACTCAATGTTCCTTTAGAATTATAAAGTGTAAATTAAAGAAAATATTGCATTAGTCATTTATTTTTTTATAATATTAACATAATTTACTCATGGATAATATTAATTTGTACTCCAAGCATCACATATACATAAATCATAATTAATAACTGGGCTTGATTTTTTTTTACATAAATTATTGAAACTCAAGACCATTAAAATTATCGGCAGTCACATTTCATATTTTTTGCGCTTAGTTTATTTTTATATTTCTTTTTGTTTCCACATATCTTAATAAAGGTCTTTCACTAAATAACTTGTTTTAAAAGGAATTAAAGTGTTTATATGTGTAAGAGAAATCGTAAATATATTCTGCATGAATTTGTGACCAAAAATTTGTAAGCTGTTCCTGCTTAAGTACAGATTTTAACGTCAAATCTTTTGATATGACATTAAATTGTTTTTTCTCCTTAATTACAAGTGTTTTCCTTTACAAATGAAAAGGTGCATTTTCCAATAGAAAATTATTTATTTTTGCAAAATATTGTTCTAACGAGTACAAAATTTTTTGGAGAAGACCGAAATCATAAATGGTAAAATATTCCCTATCTAGTAGTTAGAACATACAAAAAAAATATTTTCATATTCTTTTATTACATTATAAAAATGTTTTTAAGAAATAAGTATTTATCAATAAATTCATTATGTATAGATACTTTTCAGCTTATTTAATGACTGAGGGGAACTTACATTTTGTTTTATAAAAAAAAGTTTAAAGCCGGGCTCTATTTTCGGTGTTGGTAACCTTTTTCATGTTCAGCATTCGATTCATTTCTGCATTTTGTTTTACTTCCGGCATATGTTGAAAAAGACCGTTCTCACAAATATGTTATAATAAAGGGCATTAAGGCATTTAGAACTTTTAAAGTATTCACAGAATATCCCGTATAATTTCAAGCAGAAATAAATATCTCCCCGTTCCAAGCTGCGTCATAAAATATAATCTGTTGATAATTCAATACCTCGTTCTGTTTTAAAAAAAAACCTATTATATATGTGGGGGAAACAACCCAAATCTTCCAAAAAAAATTTTGGATTCTTCAGATGGCGGGGTTTTTTTATGGGGGTGTCTAGGGGGTTTTTGGGTGTGTTAGTTAATTTCGAAATAAAATAGACAACATAGTTCAAAAAAAAACAAGTTGAAAACTAAATAATTTGTTAAATTATGGGATATTTACATGGGGGTGTTTTAAAAAATAGGAAAGTCAGATAAGCATATTTCGGGAAAAATAGGAAAGTTAGATCACATTACTTTAAGGGGGGGCAATTGAGATTAAATAGAATTCATTATGGTGCTATTAAGACTTTTCCGCCCGGGACGAATGATAGAACTCGTTATGGTCTATTAAGATTTACCGCCCGGCCCGGGGAAAGGGGCGGGCCCCGAAAAAGACTTCTCTCGACAATGTTGTGGGCCCCTGGCGAAAAAAGTTCATGTCGGGGTTTTAAAAAACGCAGATGGCGTTGATGTGGAAATGTTTTGATTAGAATTGCCGACCTCGGTAAATGATATGATCTAACTTCTTACAAATGGAATATCCTACATATATATCTTGATGACATCTTTCAGATTATGAGATGTAAGATAATATATATTACTTTTACTACATTTTGATTAATAAATAACATTTGTAAAATATCGTGTTCAGTTAATTTCCCCGTCTCTCAGTTACAGATATTAGCACATCAGACAAAAATTTAAATATGTTAAAAATCAAACATAACAAGTAATACAAAAAGAAAAAAAAAATCAAGTCAATTTCTACTTTGAATGGATCCATAGAAAATATTTTATTAAGGGGTAAAAACCTGAACAAGATTATTGGTTTTAGACTAATGATTACCCCAATAATAATACAATTATAAAAAATCAGTTTTATAATGATATTGAGCAATTCATTTACAAAATAGTTATTAAATATAGTATGCCTATAAAGGCATTCAAAGAATTCAAATGTAATATTCCAAAAAAGCTTAATATATATAACTTTGGTACAGATAATAATATCTTTTTTAATGATATTGAAAATCCGATTTAAAAAAATGCAAAATAAATTTAATATAGCGTATGTTGATAAAGTGCCAGGATATTTTGCATTCATATGTAAATACTATTATAGTTTAATGATCAACAAGTATTTTGATAGTAATACAACATTTATTAAGTCATCAATTTCTGATAGAGAAATAAATAATCGCATTTTGGCTTTTCATTAACAATTAAAAATACAAATTAATAATATATATAATTTTAAATTTCCACATATATTTCTTAATCCTAAATTTCATAAAGACCCAGTCAAGTTTAAGACAGTTACTAATAGATTTGTTATTGTTGTTGTTGCTTCCAATCCCCTTGGAGGAGGAAAACCTACACCAAGTCCGTTTGACCTTTCCGCATAATAGTGTCACACACTAGGTCTTAATCTTCAAACAACAGTCGCAGGGAAATACCCCAGCAGTCCAGAATATGAGCAGGAGAAGAAGGAAAGGAGAAGGGACAGGTAAAGAAAGACTTTACCCCTGCCCAAAAGGACCGCTTCTAAAGCCCGCCAAGGCCGTCTGATGAGCCCTGAAACTCCACACTGTAGAGATATGTCAGGTCTGCTAATGTATTGAATACTATCAGCAAATCAGACACAATTCTCCAAGAAATATTACTAGATACAATAAATAATCTTAAATCCATAGCCATATTTAAAAAAAAAGTAAAAACTTATTGAACAGATGAAAAATAGAAAAATTTCTTCAGTTTATAGTCTGGATTTTAAAGATCTTTCAACTCTATTAATATTGTTATGATTAATATACTTGTAAAATTACAAAAAAATAATTTATTTAAAAATGTTACTTATGATAGATTTGGCTCTCTACTTAGGTTTGTACTTAAATAGAACTATATATATATATTATAATGGTAAATATTATCTTCAGATTAAATGTTTGTCACAAGGTGGCCCTGCCTGCTAGCAACTGTCTTGAAAATTTATGTTTACATTATTTTGAAAATAGTTTCATTAATAATTTTAAATATTACATTTTTTGTTACATAGATGATATAATCATTTTTGCCAGGCTAGACAGTTTTAAACATATTACTAATTTTTATCCACAATATCTTAATTTAATACAGACAAATATTAACAACAATGAAGCAAATTTTCTTGATGCACGTCTCAAATTAAAAGATAATGCTATAGTTACTAATATTTATGATAAAATAGAAGAATTTAATTTCAGTATTATAAAAGTTCCTCATTGGGAGAGTAATGTACATATTTCGGTATTCAGAAATATTGTTATTAATTATATACAGCGCAATCAATTTATAGTTTCTAAAAATTCATAAGAAATAAATAACCATAAACATTTTACTAACTATTGCTTAATTCAGAAATACCCAATTAATTTTATTAATAGTTATTCAAATAAAAAAAAATTCTAAATAGTAAAGATTAAAATTCCTTAGAATAATAACAGTTTATTAATATAAATTTATCATTTTTCCTAGTTATAGTTACCTCCATATTCAAATATTAGATAAAATTTCTTCTTATTATTTAATTCATATGTAACTCTAGTGTCTCTAAGGTTATGGTTGTTTATAAACTATCTTTAAATTTTTATTTCTATTCTCTTCTTATACTTTTGGTAAGTGCTACAATTCAGCCATTCCTTTGCTTTGAATTTGCATTTGGGTCCAGAATCTGGCAATAACTTATTTATTGTACTCAGATTTAGTGCGGGCTCTGCATTTTTGAGTGCAATTTTTGATAAATTACCATTAGCTTGTAATGGGTTTAGACGCTCTATCCATTATTTTTAAATGGTTTTTGCTTAGTATTATTAACATTAAGGGGGAAGGTTAGCTGGCCATGAAACATTTTAAACCCAACTTTTATAAAAATTATTTTATATATAAGCTGTCCTAAGTCAGCAATGTTAATAATACTGCAGCATCCATTTCTTAAATTTGTTCATATATATTCGTCAATGTTTGGTTTTCTGACAATCTCAGTATTTTTGCTTTGATTAATAAATGTTCATCTCTCATTTATAGAGAGTTCAAACTATATATATAAAAAGGAGAGAGTGAACTAACAGTAGGAATGAAAAAGGAGCAAGATTTGTTTGCATTGTTGTTACAATAACCACCGGTTTGGCTGAAAATCCTGTTTTCGCCGCCAACTTTTGTCATTGTTTTAACAAAAACATTGTTACAACAATGTAGACGAATCTAAGTTGACGTCGGAAACTGGTAATTAATTTAATTCGCTTATTATATTTGAAAAACTCTATTAATATCAAGTGTCATCCACTACAAGTTTAAGAAAATTTATTTTAACTTGTTTAGATGAATAGAAAGTATTTTAGAAAACGAATGAAAATTTGAACAAGATAAACATGCATATATAAATAAATATACATATATATGAGTGAGAGAGTGAGCTAATAGTAGGAATTGAAAAATAGATGAATAATTAATCGTACATGGACTTTCTGAGACATTTGTCGTAGCGTGCAATTAGCTTGAAGAAAACGCTCTGGTGAAATTCCATTCTCTGTGAGTCGAAGGATTGTCAAACACCCTGCTTCACCTAAGTACTGATTTTAAGGCTCTTTACCACACAAAAGTATTTGGTTGTTTCTACAACATTAAAATGGTCATGGTTTCTGGTGAAGTGTCACTCCCATGCCTCATTGCCTGTGAGGATTCTTAGTAGGTACGCTAATTTCTTTGTGTATTTTTACTTTCTTTCTCTCGCTCTTTGATAACAAAAGTATAACGTGATGGACCTAAGCAGTGCTCCTCACCTTTTTTATCGCGTAGGACCGGTCAACGTTTGATAATTTTACTGCGGCCCGCTGAGGTTGGGACACGTTGATTGTTTATATTTTAGATTGTTTTGATTTAACAATTTCAATTTAGTTACATTTAAATATACCTTCCGAATAAAATATAGTTACACCTAAAATGAATAAAAGTGATTTAAAGTGGAATTTGAAGTGATTTCCGTGGAAAGTTACGTAAATCCGAGAGAAATTCAGCACTTCAAATAAAATGGCAATAGTTTAATGTTCTTCAGGCGGCCCGGCACCGTTTAATTCACGGACCGGTACCAGTCCGCGGACCGGGGGTTGCGGATCACTGGACCTGAGCACGAGTAAAACGCAATCTGGACGTCACTCGGATATCGTTATTCCCCTGTACGAAAATACCACGTTCAGTACTCTATCAATGTTGTTTTCATTTTTGGATGTGGAGGAATGGCCACTGCGATCTTTATCCTCAACGTTCAACAATCCTTCATTGAACTTGCAATACCAGCGACCTGCCATTTGACAAAACATAACCTTTTCACTATATACAGGTCTGTAGGCTTCCCCATGGATGATAGAATACTACTCCCACGTTTCCGGTCATACGGAATAATTGCTTGCACTTCCATTGATGGCCAGGGTGTCAGCACACGTCTGTTTTCATTGTGATTTTTACTCAAATAACCTAGGGTATACCAGTCTGCTGCTACTTTCTCCTATTCGGCTCTTTGTAAAAGCACAATTCCTCCTTTGTTGTTTGCTTAGTTGACGAAAAGTATATCGCTAAAAACATACTAATAGCGCAAGCTTAGCTTTTTAAGTAAAATATCTCTTTTGATCAGTTGGTATAAAAAAATTAATATTTCATTTCACACTACCCAAAACACTTATGCGAGTACAAGGTCTTAACGAAATATATATTACTCAAATACTTCTTCTAATAACTCATATAAAACCAAACATAATGTTTATATATATATATATATATATATATATATATATATATATATATATATATATATATAATATGTCTTGTAATTTATTTAGATATCCTATCCATTATTTTCAATAGGTTTTAAAGATTTTTAAAAAAGGGGAAAGGGTTTGGGCTGCATCAAACATGTTCTCCCTTTTACATAAATTATTTTATATATAAGCTGTCCTACGTCATCATGTTTATAATATTATCTATTTTTTTATATTTTCAATTTATTATATTTTTAATTTCATATTTATCCTTCATTGTCTGGTTGCCTTGAGATTTCAATTTTTTTTAGTTTTGTTTGTTGAATGTTCATCTGTCTTTGATAGAGAATTCCGATTATGTATATAGATAGACAGATATACATATATAACGGACAGTAAATAAATTACCCTTTAAGATGCAATGTTTTTCTTGTCTGAAAAATAAGAGATTTATTTATAATTTGTGAAAGAATCCCGTAATAAATGATATTTCTTTGCCTCTTTAAAGAGGAATTACCTCACAGTTTTGAAAAAAAAATGAGATGGAAAAGGATTTAAATTAAATTGCTATTTTTTTCAAATTCAAAATTTAAAAATTGCATTGGGTATCTTAAAGAATGTAAAAGTGTTTCAAATTTGTGTCTTCAATTATTCTCTGAATATGATTATTGTTATTATTATTATTCTTTCTCTCAATGGTATTAACCTATATCTGCTTAATTAGTATGCATTAGTATGTGAGCCAATCTAATGTTAAAGAGCTATTTAAATAAGGGTCAGTGTTCGTACCATTCATGTAAGGGTAATTGAATAAAATTGTTCTTAGGATTCTACGTAACTTAATTTAAATTCAATTTGTTTAATGCTCTCTTAAAATTATTAGTTATTCTTAATAATTTTCTCAAAGACTTTCTTTAGTATCTTGAGTAAAAGTTTACATTCAGGAAAGTTTTAGTTCTACATGTTTTATTTATGTAAACGAATGCATTCAGAGTTTGTTCTGTACATCTATTGCATTATCTCTAACTAAAATCTTATTTAATTTTAATATTTAATGATTCCATGCAATATTTCTTTATGGCTCTTTTCAATAAATTCTTTCATTTCTATAATTTCAGTGCCCATTATTCATACCCTACCCAAAAAAAACCAAAAAATCTTAAAAAAAGTAATTGTTTTTTCCCCTTATGCTCGACAATTAAATTTACCCTCAAGAAAAATATCAGCGAAATAGCAAAAGGGAATCATCTAATAGGGTTTACTGATGATAATTTTTATTGTATTTACTCAGTGTGATTCCTTAAGCACCACTGCTGCCCGATTCTTAAGAAAAAAACATTTATCGATTATTTCAGTGTTATAAAAAGGATTGCTTTTAGATGTCTCAGGTGGCCGAGGTAAACCAGAAAAACAATAACATTCATTTTTAATATCACTGATTCCTGTTCCCTGACATCCATTCCTTTATTAAATGATTTCTTATTTGAAATCGCTTTAGGAACTTATCTTCATTTAAGTCACTCTTTTTGATTTGATTAGTTTTTTCCGCCTTAATTGATTAATAGTAATTTAATTTTTTAAGAAATTTTTTCATAATAACAAATGATTTCTTGAATTTGATTTCTCCTTTTTTTTTTAAAATTTGTTAGTCTTACTATACAATATCATTTTTCAGCGTTTCTCAACTTCTTTTCCGTTGCGTTTAATTATAACACTCAACAATGGGATAAATTCATGTGACCCCATAGTCACATGATAACTGTAGTCACGTGTTTACAGCAGTCAGTTCATAAATTCATGTGACGTCATAGTTAAAACATAAATGTAATCACGCGTTTCCCCCAAAATTGCCATATGCTTTTTTTTTGTAACTTTTGCTTTTCGGCTTTCTTTTAAAAGTCTACCTTCAACGATAATAATGCACATATTTAAATAAGATTAAAACCCAATTTAAAATACCCCTTTTGTAATATAAAGGGGTTTTTTTTTAAATTTTTTTAAATTTCCCAAAAAATTATTGGAAAAATTTTTAATATCACACGTAAACCAATCTTTAACCAATCATAAATTTTTTTTTAAATGTTTTTTCCCAAATTTTTAAGGTAGAACTAAAAAGTATGTCATTTTTTTAATAAATGGAGAACACGTGATTTTCTTTATCATGCGCGATCGCCATGAATTTAGTCCATTCAAATTTCACTATTCAAAATTAACAATTTCAAAGTTTTCCCCAAAAGGAAATTAAAATTCCGAGTTGGTGCAAACCACCAAAGGACTTATTTTTTCCGAGATGAAGTCTCTGATTGGGGAAAAGCTTTCCTCCGACGTTTTTACTCCTTTTGAATTTAACTTTAACAAAAATAGGTTTAAAAGAATTTAACTTAAATCTAACAAACTAAAAATAGTTCATGATAACAATTTTCAATGAAAAACATAACATTTAAAAAGTACAAAACAGACTGCGAAAATTTTGTCTATGGGGGGAAAAAAATTACAAAGGAATTACAAAAAAAAAAAAAAACAACAACATTAAATGCGAAATTTGAGCTTCGTCATTTTTGATAATATTGCTTATATTTAGTCGTAAAACTGATAATGTCACTCTCGCATTTCTTAAAACTTTGCATTTTTAAATTTTTATTTTTAAAGAAAAAAATTCACCAAATAAGATGTTGGGAAAATGTATCAATACCCCTTTTTAAAAATTTTTTGGATATTATGGGATAATTGCCTCTAATTTTAATTTAAAATGAATTAACTTCTTTGTAAGCTTGAAATTAAATCTTGATTATTACAGAGCGAAATAAGTCCTTCATCTTCATCCAAAGTGAAATCATGCACAGATGTACGAACCCTATTAAATATTTTTACATCTGAAATTGGGAAGTAATGTTAAATCAGAGTATAAATAACATTTTTTTTTAAAAAAAAATTGGCGGTACACATTATGAATTTAGCGGCACATAAAAGTGCCACGGTACAATGACTGAGAATCACGGTCGTAGTTTATTGCGAAAGCCTATTATTTCTAAAATGTGATTTATATATCTAAAAAATAAGGCTCATGTATCGTTGCATTAGTAAATATTTCCGATGTAGCTGATAAATTTGAATCACAAGTTCTCAGGGCGTATAATCATGCCTTTGAATTATACCTCAATTTTATAATTAATACAAAATAACATATAGCAAAACTAAAGGCATTGGTTAAATAAAGTAAGATATGTGCGAAATTCAAAATAAATTAAATTTAGATTTTGCAATTATTCTATACACACACGCTTTAGCTATACCTTGACAAAAAAGATAAAAATAATTTAACAACTTTCAGTTTTAGTTCAATCTATATAAATTTTGAGGTTGTAATACATTTTATCTTGGTAGTTATTATAGACCATCTATTTTCCTTTTAAATTAAAAAAAAATGGAGCAGAAACCTATTAACTTCAATATTTATTATTTTTTTTATTTCAATAATTAGAGATATTGATTACATTTTATCATATTTATTTTTTATTGTCTAAAACGTCACATGTTTTAAATCAATAACTGGGAATTAAATAAAAAAAGAACTATTAAATATGCAAAAAGATTATTTCTTTAAAAAATAAATAAATAGAAGGTTTTCTGAAATGTAGAGACTAATGTTATTGTGGATCAGGAAAAAAAGCATGTACAATCTACATCAGTAAACGTAACCCTACTTTGAAGGAACTACTTTGATGTTACGAAAAAAGATGGTTGCAAAGAACATGAAACGCGCGCGGTGAAAAACTATTAGAATTTTCGATCAAATGTATGATGCATTTCAGACAAACGAGATATTCAAAAATACTTTCATGTGCTTCTGACCTAGATGCAAACTGTTATTAAGTGTTGTATAGACGTATATAACTCCCTGATTTATTTCACATGAGAAAATTGCCTCCAACCCTAAAGTTAAAAGAAATAATTACAAGTGCATAACAAATTGATCTGAAATATAGGTGCGAAATGCATTGTTATACTAAAGATGGTTTCCTCATTCTAGAACAGGGATGGCGAATCAACGGCACGCTTGCTATTGATGGCACGCGACAAAATATTTTGGGCACACCAATGATCAAAATGGTTTGCATTTTAGTTCAAAATAACAAAGCTTACTATGAAGTAGTCCTCCTGATGGATCTCATTCACACTTTTGACGCTAAACTGCATTGTTTTAGAATCGATATTATTACAAGAAACTGCAGTTACTTCCCAAACTTGAAAAAAATATCAAAGATTTAGATATGCACGAGAAACTAGACGAAGAAAAATAGTTATTGAAGAATTTATTTTCGTAATTGATTCTTCAATCAATGCATTTTCAGCAAGATATTCTCAGTTCAAATAATTATCGGAAATGCTCAAGTTTATTATGTACCCTGATATGGCTTCTTTTTTTTGATAAACTAAGCTAAACTAATTCAAACATTTATTTAAACAAGGAAAAAAGTTGAAATCTATACATAGTAAAAATGCCAGTAATGAAATTTTGGAAACATGGAGTTCGATTTCAGATACATTTTACTGTTTGAAGAAGCTTACTCGTGTTATTATATAACCACATTTTCATCTACCTATGCCTACGAGTTATTATTTTTAGAAAAGATTAACATTAGACTCGCTTAGAAACCGTTTTACTGATAATTCCAATTCAGCACGCATGCTTCTAAAAGTAACATCTTACAATCTTATAATAAGTTATTTGCCATCTATATATAATCTGCAACAACATAAGTCACACCTATTGGGTCTCAGAGGTGTTAATTTTGTATCGAGGGGTGAAATTGTAAACAATTTTCAAACAGATATAATTCTTTTAAATTTAAATTAAATAATTCGAATCTTTTACACATTATTTGCAAGGAATTGTGGCTTCAAAAAAGTACTTAATGTTTGAAATATAATCATAATTTTAAAAATTATATTAGCACATGAAAATTCTGTAATAAATATTAAGTAAGTTTTGCGTTGCGTACGCTATTTTCTAAAATAGTAGCCTATGATATATAAAACTTTATATAATTATAAAATTTAGTATACTTTTTAAACCATACATCAGTAAGAACAATATATCTTTTGTACTTCAAAATATTTGAAAAGCATTGAAATTTTTAAGAAAATTTTTAAAAATGTAGTTTTTTTTTTTATTTCTTACAAAATATAATTTACTATTCTATTTATATAAAAATATTACAGTGTAATAATGATGCATTTAACTTTATAAATCAACGTATAGCTAGTAATTAAAGCTACTATTTTAGAAAACAGCATGCGCAACGTAAAACTTAATATTTCTTATAGAAATGTTTCTTATTTTCGTGTGCTTATAATTTTTTAAATTATGATTATATTTTAAACATTTTACACTTTTCTGAAGACTCATTCCTTTACAAATAATGTATAAAAGATTCGAATTATTTAATTTAAATCAGTGCTTCTCAAACTTTCAATACTTGCGATCCAATATTCAATCATAATTTTCATCGCGCCAACCTCCATACAATAACAATGTATTGAATTCGATAATAGGATACTTTGACGCTAAAGCTACTGTACAACTTTAACATATTAAGTGCTTCCGGCACATAAACGTCTCACTCAGTCAGTGTGTAAATTGCCCCAGACGTATATATACATCTTTCTGAAAAACGAACTTTTCTGTTCACTGCTATCTATAAAATTATTACGAAGGCATTGGAATGCAATAAAATGAGCATGACAGGGTTTGCAAAGGATTTACTTATTTCAGAGGATTTTCTTATTTATTCCCTGTCTCCTCGTCCACCCAATAACCCACATACGTTTCTATACGTGCAAAACGGTGGCATTGCAGAGCGAATAGCGAAAATTTTAATCGGCAGTTAAGGGATGAATAAGAAACCGTACAAATTATCTAGATAAGCGTAAATGTTCGCATATAATTTTATATATGAAAAGACTGTGGGGTCACTGGTAATTATTAAACTTATTCTTAACAGTATTGTTAAATTAATTATACAATGCATTATGCACTACTTAAACATTTATAAGTGTATTACATCAGTGCAGATGTTGTTTATTTATTTTTTATTATCTCCGAAAGTATTCTGTTTACTTCCAATAAATGAATAACTTTTTAAAATAATCTTTTGTTTTTTGAACTTTTCAATAGGCTCTCGCCCCCTCCTAGGGTTATTACGCTCCTCTAGAGGGGCGCGCCTCACAGTTTGAAAAGCGCTGATTTAAATTTAAAAGAATTATACCTGTTGGAAAATTAATTATATTTTCAGCCCCCTAGAGAAATTTTACACTCTTGAGACCCCTTATGTTATTTTAACTTGAATTATACGTATAAGTAAAACATTTGCTACTAAACAGTGAAGGATATGTTTCTGTAGTGAATAGAGCGTTTTAAGTTGTGTGTGTTAGTATTTTGTTTTATTATTTTCCCAATAATCACAATTCAAGATTATTTGAAAGCATGTCTATACCTCATTAAACATTTCTTAAGAAAAAATGACACGTAGATTCATAAGGGTTCGCCACCTTTGGTCTAGATGCTAGATACATTATTGTCTTACACTCACACACACATCACTATAATCTATCTCTCATCGTATGTCTCATTATATAGATCTTTCAATACATATACAAGCAGAAATTTCAATTTCTATTTATTGATCTATCAGACTCCAAAGTTAGTTCATTTCATATTCAATCGGAACGTCTTAGAATTCAGAAATTTATCACACTCGGCCATTTTAGGTGCTGAGGTGTACTTTATATGCATATGGTTCCAATTTTTTAGAAAATTTAGTTACTTTCTAGCGCCCGTCAAGATAACGATAGAAAAATCGCCTTTATATTGATCGTCCATATTTCCGCAGGGAATGTTCAAATAAAAAGCGCCAAAATGATAAAATTTTTTA
>BMAV01008535.1:3962-17150 GCA_019973955.1 Trichonephila inaurata madagascariensis
AAACACATCCTGAACTAAAGATAGGTGATGTTGTATTGGTTGAAGAGAACACTGAAAACAAGCTTCTTTGGAAGCTAGGTAAAATTGAAAGAATCTTACCAGGGCGTGATACCAAAACACGCTGTTACGAACTAAAGACTAGTGGTGGACTGTTAAAACGAACTGTTCAACATCTTTACCCACTTGAACTATAAACTGTGTTTTTACAAATTGAAAAAAATTCTAGAACTTTAAATTTCTTATTTACTGTTTCATTTAGTCTATTTATCATTTATTTAACCTATCATTTAAATTCATTTATTATCATAATTTTTAATTGTTACTTAATTTCCCTTTGAAAAAGAATTTTGTATTTTTATAGTGTTTTTGTACTTAGCTTAGCATTTTATTGTATTTTCGAATTCTTTGTTGTATAATTTATTATATGTTTGCATTTATTGAATTATGTGATTAATAAGTGAACTCTTTGGAGAGTTCAGGTGGAGAGTGTGAAGCAAAACATTCCTTTTATTTTGTCTACATTGGCGCCAGTCAGCGCATCGCTTGTAATTTATTGCTGATCAGTGTAATCACTATTTTTATTAAGCAGAATAAAACTAGATTTTGAAGGGAGAGGTTGTGTGGCAATGTCTCTCTCTATATGAATACATATTGATAATGATTTCGTTTCAGCATCAACCCTATTAAATTAACGTTGTGTCCCTCATTAATTTTTTGGATTAGCGAATATTTCATATTTTTCGCAAATTCTGAGAGAATTTTGTTCGTTCAATTCTCCAATAATGAAAGAAAATACACCTTCTGCAGTTAGCAAAATTCCATTTCGACTGCATAATTTTTCTAAGCCAATTTCTTCTGCGTTTAAGCCTACTACAATTGAAGTCACAGTTTCAAACTCTACATTGGCCCTCATTTGTTCTTTTTTAATGTCAATTAATGCTTTTAACATTGATGACTTTATTTCTAAAAATCTTTCAAGCACTGCCAACAAACTATTCCAGCGTTTTTTGGTCCCGGCGATAGAAAAAGTAGAGAAATCTTATGATTTCACGGGAAAGAAATCTCAGCTGTTTCTACAAATTTCGCAACCTTGTAAACCTCCAAAGTGCTTGCAAATTTAATCATTTTGTCTTCATGCGATAGTGTTTACGTACAATAAATATCTTTTATTGTATTTGCTTTCCTTCATGATGCTGCAATTTTAATGGCCAGCAGTGTAGAATAATCTGCTAAATTTTTGTAAAGTATGATTAATTGTGCTTCTATTTTATCTTGGACCAGTGATTTTAATATTTGATTTTCTTTAAATCTTGTGTTAACTATTTTTTTTAGGATGAAGACAAGCATATTAAGGAATTAAGTGGTTGTACCGGAGTTATTTTAGTAATTCAACTGAAAATGTTACTGATTATAAAACAAAACAGGATTTTTCGAACAGGAAGAAGGATAAAGATGCCTCTCATATACAATTTGCATTATTATGATGTCTTGCATTAGTAATCACACAACAGAATGTAATATTTTAAATCTTTATATATACCTTTTTTTGTAGGTTTTAGCACATATTATCAATTAGAAGAGGAAGTTTATGGTCCAGGGCTCTATACTCGGGCTACTCATTCCTTCATTGGGTTGATAAATGAGTACCAAGCTTGCTTGGGGACTAATCACCGGAGGTTTCGCTTCAGACTGACCACCTGATTGGGACATCTGTGCATGCACCTCAGTGACCAATGCTCATACATATTGAGATGGGCATAGTAGGCCTCGGCCCTGGGCTTTTGCGCCACTGAGTTTAGAGGAAGTTTATTAAATTTAAACAGCTAGTGTAAATATATTTAAAAAAATTATTTTGTAAAATCATTTTAATAGTGTCAACATCTAGAGTTTTCTTTATTATAGTCATATATAACTTTAAAAATTTTAAGCAATATAAATAAAATATTTGACAATCATAGAGTTTTTCATTTATTACAAACCAAACACACACAAGAAAAAAAAATAAAAACATTTATCTACCTTAAATTTCAAGCTGATCTAATTAATAAGAATAATTTATTTTTGTAATAAGTAGTCAATAAATGAACAAAGTAATCCAAGAGAAAACATGATTGCTACTTTCCTAAGACAATGCTGTTATTAAAATCCATATTATATGAAACAAAGAACCAGGGAGAAAAATAAAGTAAGGTTCAAAAAATATCATTAGATTATAATTAATATGTAAAATTTTTCATCAAAAGTATTAGATATTAATATCTATTAAACACAAATAAAATAAGTTAATGAATACAAAAATTAACTTATTTCATGAAGAATAAATTTAAAATTAAAGAATTTCAACCATCTGAAGGCAAATTTGATACATGATACTTGAATGAAACATTTACAATGAGGTAATCTCTTGTACACTTAAAATTTCTTATTTTATAATATTGGAAATGGAATTTTACTCTATTAGGATTTTCCCCTTTTCAACCTTTTTTTAAGCTAAGCTATTTTATAAATGTATTGTTAAATACTAGATTTTTCTATATTCTAAAGTTCCGGAATATTCCATGTATCTATAGCTAGCAAATATTTCAAATTTAAATAAACTGTTATCAAAATTTATAAGCAAGTCTGATGCTTTCTTTATTACAAGCAAATAAAAATTTATCTCTAAATTACATTAATAGAAAATATTTTTGGAAGAATATGGTGTATTCAAGCCAAGAAAACACATACTTATGCATATGAGTAGGAAGAAAAATGCCAGAGTACATTGAAATATATATAAGAAAGTATAAATTAGTTAATGTTATTTAGAGTACACTTGTAAAACCAATTATTTTTACTGCCACTTTTTCCAAAAAAGAAACAAAAAACCAAATACAATTTTTTATTTTACCTTAAATACAATCAAAGTATTTATATGTTACTTTACATCTTAAAAATGAAAATACAAAATAACTTGAAATTAAGACATAATTACCTTTTGCTGTTTCAAAGGAAGATTCATCAATTTTATGTAATTTGATCTGTATGTTTATATAAGAAAAAATATATATAGCATTGGTTTAAAATTACAGTAGCCATTCTCTTGAAAAAAAGGCTAGAGGATTATTAAAAACCTTCTTTTATTCTTTCTTGAGCATATTATAAAATACAGAATGTGTTTTTGTTGCTTCTATTGAGGTTAAATCTTTGACCATTTTATGAATGTGTGTTCCCAAACTCAAGCAAAGAAAACATAGCCGGAAATGATTTTCAAGACATGACTGCCCATAGCAGGTATTTTACCAATAAATTGGGCTTTTCCTACACTAGAATTAGTTCTAATGTTTTCATCCTCAAACTTTGCTCATTGAAAATTATTATAAATCAAATACATAGAATAGAATGCTAAAACTTACAAAAATAATTTTTTTTGCAAAAAAAAAAAAGTTTTTGTGCCTTTTTTTGTTTAATGCCCTAAACCTATGCCTACTTGGCATATTAATTAATCCAACCCTGAGCTACATAAAACATATTTAAACACATAACATACCTAATATATTAAGTTTAAAACTCCAATATTTTTTTTAGTAATAATATGATACAAGACATACATGGATATGTAAAATATGATCAAACTGAAAATTCTGGGTAAGACAGCCAGCCTAATTTCATTTTTAAATCTGAAGCTATGAGCAAAGATATATATATTAAATTTAAAAGGTTAGAAACACTTATATAAAATAAAAAAATAAAGTAAAAAAAAAACATTCTGAAGGAATTTTGCACTTCATTTCCATTAAATCAAAATAGCATAGCACTGCAAGACACAATGTGCTTTTTTTTAAAAAAAAGTTTAATTCAGTTCTGATCTTTCTTTTGGCTATGTTTCAGAATTATCAAAATTTATTCAGCCATTCCTAAAAACAATTGTTTATTTCAAAGCATAATAGAGCTATATGAAAACAATATTTACAACAAAGCTAAAAAATACTACAAAAATATATAACAAGTCTATTACATAATTTCCAATACAGGAATTAAAATTATCATAGCAACAATTTCTTCACTTATATTAGCTGTACAAGATGGTTGTATAAAAGAAATTAATGTCTAATCTATACTAACAACCACTTGTTATGCAACAAGATATAAGGATTACAATGCAATCCATTAAAATAAAATTGCAAACATCACAGAATAAAAAATTACACAAAAATGCATTAAATAGATGTTAAGACATAAGAATTTTTTGTTATATGCAGAAGAAAAAAAAAAATAAGATTATCACAAAACCAACACCAATATCTTCATTTTTTAACAAAACTTTCTATTTAAAAGTGGAAAGTTTTTCTGAATCAATAACAAAAATGAAAGACTGGACTAATCTCAACACGAAGCATTTTATTTTAAAAATAAAATAACTTTTTCAATAAACAAAACATTTAATTACATGGACAATTTTGGAAATTTATTTTATCAGACATTTCATACAAAAATATATGAAATATGCAATTTGACACCCCAAACAATAAAATTTTATTTCAATTGAATATAACAAAATATAGGACAATACCTATATATATGAAAATAAATTTGCAAACATGAAGTTTTAACCATAAAACTTTAATAAATTTTCGTTATTAAAGGACACATTAAAAATTGAACTTTATCTGAAAACAATTTATTACAAATAAAGTATTTACAGTGCTATATTTTAGTGAACAATAATTATGAAAAGCTTGAAATTGCAAACGAATTTCAGTCACTCAAGTAGAGATCTAATTAAAAAAACTATTGTAATTCAGTAATGACAAGTAAATAAATCATTCCACATTTAAGGTTTCCCTTTATAAAATAATTTTAGCATACACCGAAACTTTTTAACAAAAGCTTCACACTAAAAGTATTAATTAGAAGATTTCAGAGTAGCCTCATATGGTTTAACAAGATTTTCAGAAAATGATATAATTTGATTTGCCCCACGAACTTCTCTTTCCAAGAGGGGCAATTTCGTAACATGAAAATCTTCATACAAGTCTAAAATTTGATCTAAATATTTTTCTTGCAATCTATAACGTGCTGAACACATTCTGCATGGTTTATCAGTAGCAGTGGGAAATAACAACTGATTTACCACAATATTGTGAGTATCAATTCCACACTTTGTAAGTTCTTGAACCAATCTTTCAGTTTCATACAAAGATAAAAATTCTGCAATGCAGACACAAACAAAGGTAGTTTGATCAGGGTCACGAAACTGTTCATTCACTTGTCGAATAATAGGCAATACTTCTTCAATTTTATTAGATAATATATCAGCAGAAAAGTCTTGAATTCCAAAAATTGAAACTACCTGAGAAACAAAAGGACTCAACTGAGCTTTCAATTTCAAGAGTTTTCCCAAACCTTTCTCTACTACTTGTGGAAATGAGAGAAGCCTTAATGTGTGACCAGTAGGAGCTGTATCAAACACAACAATTGAGAAGTTCATACTCTTAACAAGCTTCATAACTTCTGCGTAGCTCACAGCTTCATCAATTCCAGGAAACGCTCCAAGAAGTTCCTGTATACTTTTCCCAAGTCTCATTGGATCATCATCAGTGAAATATTCTTCAGGAAGTTGTGTAGCTCCAAGATTAGGATCTATCTCCATTGCATACAAATTAGAAAAACCTTTCACAAGTGTAGGAACCTTTGAGAATTTCTGATCGAATGCATCTGATATGTTATGAGCTGGATCAGTTGAAATAATGAGTACAGAATCACGAACTTTAGATAACTGTACTGCTAAGCAAGAACTGCAAGTCGTTTTACCTACGCCACCCTTTCCACCAACAAATACCCATTTAAGAGACTCTTGCTCCAAAATGTTTTTTAAAGAAGCTTCCAATTCAAAATTATCACTCGATTCCATAGTAACGATTCTTCAGAACAAAAGCTGATTATAATCAAACTATACTTCGACTCTAGTACACGAGAAGAGTAAGAAATAACTCAGCTCTTTTTCATTTCTAAATTATTCGCTAAGTTGAGGTGTTTCAATATTTAATCATATTTCTAGTGTTATATTCAAAACAATGAAAATAATAATATAAATTATAAAAAAACGTCGTCTATGATACAAAATGCTTTTGTTAGGATTTTTCTGCATATAATTTCTTACGCAAATATTTAAAAATGAAATCACACTTATTTTTTCTGTCATGTTTACATAGTTATTCCTTAACTGTAGTCGCAAGAGAATCATGCTTGCGATCCGTGTTTCGTTATTTTTGTATGATAAAATGTTTTTATTTTATTCACCAGTCTTTCATAACTGTTTTGTAGTGATTTGACGAATTATAAGATTTACTTACTGTTGTGTTTATTTGAGAATCTTAATATTTTATGAAAATGAAAAGTACTGTCTCAAAAGAGATGAAGTTCGGGAATGATGCTTCGAGACGTTTATACAGGTAATCCTAAATAAATGTTGCACAAATTTTATTAGTATTTCTTTTTGTCATCAATCAAATTTTGAAAGTTTATTAATGAAGTATCTGCAAAAGTTAAAAAATAGTACTATTATATCCATACATAAATGCTGATGTTTCACAATCATCTAAAATCTTACGCGATGTGTGTTTTTGTTGAATGAGCTTATTTTTTGTAATAATTCTCTTCAACAATGTTTCTTACTCCATTAAGTGCTAGACTGGTCTGACTTTATGTTCATGTAGAATTTTAAATCATTCTTTCGCCTGGTCTTGAAGAATTTTTCACCCCATTATTCTTTTTGGAGCGGATGTATTTTACCTCTCCAATTTCAAAAAAGTTGATTAGATTTTTAGAAAACGTATGAATCGATTATAATCAATCATGTTTTGGTGGCAAGTTTTTTTGAGTATCTAAAAACATTTATAACAATTTTTGTCTGGTGAATGTATAGCTTTATGCTGCTTTGTCTCATTCTTAAAAACACAGTTTAAACATGTGACATTTCAGCTTTTTTTTATCCTAACTCCAAATTCACAAAAAGTAGTTTTATTTATTTATTTTTGCCTTTTTTTAAAAAAGCCGTTAAGGCTATATTTAGTTTTAAAATGAAATATGTAAAAAACATGATACCTATTAATGTCACTGCAACTAAATTTGCCCTACACAAGCCGAGCCATGATATTATTGCAAAAGAAAACAACAAAAACAGATTCTTACATGTTTTATTTGAGGGAGGGGAGGGGAGACACTCAGACAGATTTGATGGAAAGTAGCATGATTTGAGTAGTACCAATTTGGCTGCGATGATGTTAATATTTAAGTACCGAAATCATTACCATATCTAAGGAACATCATATTCTATGCTTCAATTTTATAACTGAATGTATAACTCTGGGAAGTAATTAAAAATACTTTGCAAAAATAATGTACTCAAAAACTGGATAAATAAATAAATTTAAAAAAAATGAGAAAAGCATGAACTTTATTGTGAACATAAATGGTACCTTTAGTGTCATTTTTGTAATCATGAAAAAAAAAAATGTAATTTGATTTAACATAAATTATTGAAAATATTTGTTAATAAATGATTACTTAACACAATAATTTTGCATTAAAATTTAGTTAGACTTTCAGCATATTAGATGTGTCAAAATAGGTTTAAGAAAATTATTTGCATCACTTATTCAATGAATTTTGGTAAAACTCTACTTTAGCCCACTGCTTGGTGCTGAAAGAAAATGAGGCTGCAAAAGTATGTTTTTGAAATATGAAACCATTGCAGTGCTAAACTAATTCATGCTGATGTATAAAATAACTTAAAAAAAATTATGGCTTTTATAAAAATATTAATGTAATTCATTGTATTTTATTATCAATGATTGAACTAAACAGAAAGTATTCACCTTTCTTTGAAGAGTTTTTTTTTTCAAATGTATTCATTGCCGAAACTATGTATCCTTATGTATTATTGATGCTCTAGCATACATGAATGTTTTTGCTACTATTCTCTTTAGGAATTGACTTTCAAAGCCTGAAATTCACCTTTTTGTTATCTTAAATTTTTAGATATTTATACTTAGATGTGTAATCAAATATACACTCACTTCCAACTATGGTACTATGGAATGAATGTGTTGCTCACAAAATAATGAAAACTGCTGGAAGGACCTTTGGGGGAAGGGTTAATAGTTTTTAAAAGGTTTACGTTTTTTCTCCTGTTTAAGTATGGTTACTAATCGTTTTTATCATTGCATTTGGCAACATTCTTTTTCATCTCTAAGCAGTGAACTAAAACAATGTCCTATTGCCAAATTTTATTGTTATTTCCCTATTAATATGTATATATAGTTGGACCTTGGTTTATATAACAAATTCATTGGGACCAAATATTTTATTGGTTAATTGGGGGCTATTTGTAATATCAGGGTTCAGAACAATACAAAAAGTTTGCATTTATCTTTTGGAAGTTCTATATTAAGCTTCTAACCAAAAAAGTATTCATAGTTAGAAATTATACACTTTTTATTCAGCAGCTAAAAATGCTATTAAGAATTTATTACACACAAGTTATTTGGAAATTTTAGTATACTGGCTCATAGATGTTTGATAATTTTTTTGAATCCTGACTCGAACCGAGTTCTTTTTTCGTCTCTATGTAGAGATGAAAATACTGCATCATTTACATCCTGCTGCACAAGGTATGTTTTCAGTTTCTAAATATTGTAAAGCATTAGAAGATGTAACAGTTTTGATTGGAGTCTCATCAATTTCTGCATCAGAACTGTTATTCATTAGCTCTGATAAATCAACAATCTCCTCAGCTTAACAAATTTTCAAAAAGAAATTTTTTTATAAAATAAAAATCAGGGTGCTTATATATTATCGCAACTGCATTGGTGGTGATATATGAAATGAAGCACATGGTTGCCAATTTAGCATGTATGACACATGCAAAATCGAGGTTGCCAACTTGGCAAGTTATCTTGAATGTTGACATTGTGATACTACTTAGGTACTAAAATCACTTCTCTCAGGAAAGAGAGTTAATAGTAAAAATTCTTAAAATATCCCCTGCATAGTGGAGTGGGATGAAATAAGATAGCAATTTTCTGTCCTATTCAAAACTTTTGCGATAGTTTACACTCATGACTTATCTGCACCTGTAATGTCTAATAATTAGCTCTCTCTATACCTTTTCCAGTTGAAATTTCCTGATTAGAAGAAAAGTTTTTCTGTTTTTGACAAAAGGTATATGTCATTTGAAAAGAAATCCAATTGTTTCTAGTCCAAATGAATAAAAAAAAAGTTGAGGCTGCTATAATAATTTTTTAATTTGGTGCGTATTATTTGTATATTTATTTTATATTCATTCTAAATTCACTAAATGGGGATTTGGTGAATCAGTGGCTGACTGTATATACATATATATATTCGTAATATTTTAAAAAGCAATTTTAAAAATGAAGTAAAGTGAACTGTCTCACAGTTGGCATTTAAAAACTTTAGGCTGCATCAATAAACTTTTTTTTTCTTAGTTTTTTTACTCTTTATTTATTCACACATGTTCTATTTAATTCTGATACCTGTTGCTTTCAAATCATCAAAAAATCATGTTACATGCAATTACTGTTATAGAATTAATACTATTAGTAGTTTTATGTGATGATGATAATGATGTTGTATCCATGACTGGAACAGATCAGACAGTACCATGGGCCCCAAATGACTATTCTGACAATCTGTTTAATATTATCCACATAGAAGTTTGTTGACAAAAACAGGACTCCTGTATCTAAAATTAACATATTTATGGAACATCGATGCGCCTGCTAGACTGGGAAATCAGGTTTTCACAATCAATGCAACTGTTTTTTCTTAAACAAAGGATTTGATAAATATGTAGACGACACATGTGCCTTAATTGGAAATGAATGATGACGTTTTACATGCTCACTGTCCATGTTGAGGAAAAGGACAATCATTGTGATGCCAGCCGTAGAAAGGAATTTTTCCCCACACATCGACTGAAGGGGACAATAAATGTTGATTATTAGCTCTTCCCGCGATAACTCGGGATTGGATATTAACCCTTTTGGGACGAAGGATGCAAAGGCATGCGTACTGCCAGGACCGGTGGTTTCCGTCGCAAGTGTCACTCACAGGCAGAAGGGTTTTTTTTAGTTAAACTTAAATCCATAAAAATACCGAAATATAAACGCGTTCAATATTTTTTTTGTATATTATACAAATGGCATATGCTTTATATATTTCATATTAATATACTTTATTTACTTCAGCCACTTTTTGTTTAAGTACAAGTTACATTTTATTGTCAGCATTTGTAAAAGTTGAAGAATAAGTTGTAAGAAAAAAAAGACAAATTTTGTCTACCAGATCTAATTATCCATTAAAAAATAGACTGCAAACACAAATCAAATGCTTTAACGAAAATAAATCTCTCATCTTCACTTTAAACAAAAACTACATGTTCATTTCAAAAGCAGTCATAAAGCACTCAATTCGAAAACATTCCCTTTCCCTTATATTTCTTAAACAAAAACCATGTGTATGTGAGTAATACTTCTCTCATTTCGAGTAGAAGGTGAGATCTCCATGTATCTCAAATCTTATGGACATAGAATGCTATCTGTTGCCAAAAAACTGAGCTTGCAAAACGTTCCAAGTGCCTGGCTGAGGGGTGAGTCATTCGGCCTACAGAGGGAGAAACACACTGGCACACCCTTGAGTCATTCAGCCTCTGACAGTGTTTTGTGCTGGCTCATATTTAGGACATTCGTCCCGAAGGGGTTAAGACATCATCCCACACCCCTTGTTTCCTTGTTCGAGTTGATGTCATGTCCCATGACAGGGTGGGAATCAGCAACAAACGAATTGACAAACGACAGTTTTAGTTAGACTGTTCACACATTTTCTGCTCGCTGTATTGAATACGTCCCCAGTCAAGCAATCACTCCCGGTTGTTCAAGCATTCAATTGGAGAATTTTGTGTTGTTTTTTGGAGTAAAAATAGTAATTAGTCATATTTTAAAAGAGGGGTTTCAATATCGAAAACAAATGAAAAGAAAAGAAGACACAATATTTTAATACAGATTGGCCACACCTACGCTACTGGGTGGACCACATCTCTTTAAAGTCATTACTGAGATTTTTAGCCTCTTTTTTTATGCAATTAAAATTTAATATAATGTGGAGAAATTTTTTAAAAATCCTTGTATCCATGATTTTGTTAGCATTTATTAAATTCTTTTAAAAACTTATGCAATTGAATGTAATTGAGAAACTCAGTAGTTAAAATACCTGAAATGAGATAGTAAAGCACTGTCTAAATTAAAATGGCTAAAATATGAGATAATTTGGGTTGGATCCTATGAGGGCACACACTTCTTGGTGACCAAATTTTTGGTGCCAAAATTAAGCTATTTTCTGGAAACCACGTTTTCTTTTTTGAAGCTCGATCAATTGTTTTTTTCTTCTAAATGAAAGAGGTAAGAAAGAAATTATTGCTTAATGAAAGAGATTGAAAATATTTCAGTATGGATCTCCAAAATGTGTAAATTTGCACTTGAGAGAAATTGTAGATCGTTAGTTCATCAGCCTAAAGCATTCATTAGCTTCGTTCTTCAGCTGTGTTTTAGAAGCGACGATTTTTCAGTTTTTTTTGTAGAATCCATTTTAGAAACCGTTTTCTTAAAAACATGACAAATGGATTTTCTTCTGAATAAAAGGTAAGAAAGTAATGATTGCTTTTTGTATGAAAGAAGGATTGATAGAATCTTGGTACGGATGTGTGAAATTTGGAAAGAATTTGCATTTAATGTCTTATTTTTCATTTGATGTTTCCTTGCTGTCCATTTCATAAACCACGTTTTTTTGACATTTTTCATCTCTTGGCATCACTTTGAAAACCACGTTTTTCCCTCTTGTTTGCGTCTCTGATGCCATTTTGAAAAACATGGGTTTATCCTTGGTGCCATCAACAGTGTGTTGTCCTAGGATTTTACTATAACTTAGTTATAAACATGTATTCTACATAAAAAAAGTATTAACTTTGAAAACTACTTAATATTGAGAAAGATAATGTATTACATTAGCTAATATTAAAGAAATATACGTAAAAAATTTGGGAACTAATTTGATAACGGGGGTAATAGCGCCAAGTGCTGCTTGGCGTGATCCTTAACACACCAAGAAGCGCTTCTTGTTGCTGGAATAAAATCCAATATGGCGGCCTAACGGTAATTTAATGATACACAATAATTTAAAAGAATTGTTTTGAAATATATTTCAAATAAAAAATATAGGTTGAGAGTAACCTAGATCAATCAATAAATAATGAACAATAATATTATGTAGTAAAAAGTAACATGAACTAATAATATTATAAGCAGCATATAATAATCTTATAATATTATTTTATCATAATTATATATAATATTCATATAGAACGATTTTATAACGGTTATTAGAAATAATCATATAATATAATTAAATAGTAATTATTAAAAAGAATAATCGTCGAATTGTAAAAAAATAAAAATAATGCATAAGAGAACTCGTAATACAACATAAGAATAGCTATAAACAAAAGAAATAGCTATAAATAAATAAGATAATAATTATAATTAAATAATAATTATTATAAATAAATAAGATAATAATTATAATTAAATAATAATTATTATAAATAAATAATTATATTAATTATAAATAAATAACAAATATGTAATAATAGTTATAAATAAATGCTAAAAGAAACAATTATAAATAATGAATATTATATGATGATTACACTAGTAATAATTGCATTTTTTTTTCATTATGAATAAAATAATTACATAATGTATGTTAAAATTAATTTAGAATATCAATTACAAAGTAGTGAAAGCTTGCAATATGAAACTTGCACTGCAAGTTCCTTCAACGAGTATCATCGAACAAAAAACGTAAAAAAACAAAAACATTTTTAAAACGAAAATAAACTATTTATAGCACAACACTTATTCTTTTAAGAAAAAAATATTCTAGTACTCACTCATTTTAGAAATATCCATATTCGAAAGTAGCCCAGAATTAAACAGAAGACGCAAATAGAAAAATTAAACTGAAAATGGTTAAATTCTTTAAGATATCGTCTGAAATCAAAGGGTTATAGCGGGAAAAAACAAATAAAAGTTATTTCTAATATACGTTATCCCCATGGCAACCACATCG
>BMAV01008535.1:17160-42042 GCA_019973955.1 Trichonephila inaurata madagascariensis
CAGACGATAAAAATATTAAGCTAACTATATTGTAATATTATCGCCCATCTTGGCGAACATATACAACAGCAATAATAGGTACCGTAAAATCCGGCATATAACGTGCACTTTGAACACAAAAATTGATTAAAACTAAAGGGTGTACGTTATACGCCAGGTATAAAAACGATGGCTTTAAAAATAACAAAAGAGATGAGCATAAAAAAAAATTGACTCCTACATGTATCAAAACACTGTTTATTTAAAAGAAACGACTTGCCTTATGAACTAAAAGAGTTTATGGTGTTAATTATTGCACAATGATTAAAATATATTAAAAATTAAATAAATTTACATCCATTTCAGAAGGTGTAAATATTGAACATCCTTATTCTGCTCACTATTATATTTTTATTTCCCTATCTGGTTTAAGGCAACTTATTAAATCCAAAATATGATTTTTTTTCATTGCCAAATACACCAGGATAAAAGACTACTAATCTGAACTTTAAAATGTAGACATAAATTATTTCTCTGGCAAGTAGAACTAAATACACTACTCCCAACGAAGTTCTCGTTGAAAGAGTAATATCATATCCCAGCTCATATGCCTTCCTTCATCCATCAACACCAGTTACTACAAGTTGCAGTTCTTGAAGTATACTATTTTTTTAAAAGTCTGGGATAATACCTCGAATAAATGACTGAAACATAAAAGCAATGTATAAAGATATTTCAGATTTCTTCGTAAAAAAGGGGGTGCACGTTATACGGCGAATATACCTAAAAATTAAAAAATTCAGCTTGAAAGTATAGGTGCGCGTTATATGCCGGATTTTACAGTTTATAATAAAATATCAGAATTTCTCCCAAAATTTAAAAAATATTAGTAGAGAAGAGATGTCATGTGTCAAGACATAATCATGAAACTTTTCTTGTTCATTTATTTCTGTTTATTATGACATATTATTTGAAGCAAACTTACGTTTCTATGAATTTTGATCTTTTTTGCGGCCCACCAAAAGTTAAACCTTGTTTGTTTGGCCCAAGTCAGCCTTTGAGTTTGACACAGAGGCATAGCTACCGCCATATCAGCCGTATCAATGATATGAAACTTCAAAGCTACAGGGCCCCCAACATATGCGAGGAAAAGTTGTTAATATATTAAAGGGCCCCAAAAAAGTGTGTACAAGAAATTTTGATACCGGGACCACTCAGGACTAGCTACGCCAGTGGTTTGACACCTTTGGTATACGGGATTCCCCCCCCACACCTCATTTTTGTCAGTCAACATAAGCAATGAAATTCATAATAGCTCTAATATCAGTAGAATCATTTTGAAATAATAAGTTTTTTTTTATTTAGAGGTGCTACAGAGGCTGCAAGAAAATTAGAAACTCGTTTGGGACAAGGATCAAGCCTCACAGAGTTATTTTCATCTGAAGTTACAGAATTGAGAATGAGGTATGTATAAAGAGATAAAACTTTGTGTGTGTGTATACATGTATGAGTTCTTACTAAGTGTAAAAATGACAAGATACAAAATACAGAAGTGACCATTGATGTGTCTAATAAAAAATGCTAATTTTTTTTTTAATTTAAAAGATTTATATTAAAAAAAAAAACTCTATTTAAAATTTTTTTAAACATTTTGTTGAACTATGGAATTTGTTTAAAATGTAAGTTGTCATGCAGGTCGATCTGGAAAAGATGAAAGGTATATGTATGATCTTTATATCCCTTTCAAATTGAAAACATATTTATTAAGATTTTAAGCAGTTATCTAATTTAAAGCATGGGAAAATGTTAAGATGCAAAAACCTTAACCAGAGGATAATGGTTGACATCATATAATAATGTAATCATATTTCATTTTAGCTGGATATTTTAGTTTTGTTTGGAAACATGAGAATATTTCATCTGCCTTTTTGGTGAGGTTTAGTATATTATTGAGTGTAATTTTATTTTAAATAATGTATATGTTTGTCAGAATAAATTTTGTGCTATCTAAAAGCACTTTCTTTGATTAGCTACAGAAGTCAAGGTCGTGTTTGGCAAGTCAGTTTAAGCTATTGATCTCTAATTTTTTTCAGATGTTTTAAAGCTATAATGCTGAATCTTTATAATATAGCCTCTAAGATAATTTTTAATTCAAAGCTAATAATTAGTTATATTATTATTTAAGATGTTTTTATTCTTTTTTAAAAATTGTTTTTCTGTGAGTTTAAATGTTTATAACTCATTCTTTAATTAGTCAACTATCAAATTTTTATGTTATGAAAAGGTAAAGTAACATTGATTAATTATCTTAACTTATATTGTAAAACTTACAGATTCTTGCTGAAACCTACAAATTTTTATTAAAAAAAGTTTTTCTTTTTGTAGAAAAGTTTTTTGTTATCATAGATTATTTTATCTTATTCTTATTAATTATATTAAGTTTTTCCCTTCTGGATTACATTATATATATATATACTGTAAAATCTGGCGTATAATGTACACTTTTAATGCAAAAAATGAGATCGAAATTTACAGGTGCGCATTATACGCCGGGTATAAAAAAATGATATTTTCAAAAATAAAAAAAGATGAGCATAAGAAAAATTGGATTTCTACATAGATCCGAATACTGTTTATATGAAAGAAACAACATTTTGTCACAAGTAAATTAATGCACACTGATGGACAAAAAATATTTATCAGCTATAAAAAAAAACATAAATGGGGGCACAAATTATATGTTTTATGTTTGTATTTTATACAGAAATGATATTGTTAAAATAGAAAAAAGAAAAGAAAAAAAAAAGGATTAATGTGTGCACATAATGTTTAATGAGATATAAATGCTCTGAATGAGTTCTAAATGTGGAAAATGTAATATTAAATCAAGCAAAAATTTTGACAAATAAATGCTTGAATTAAAATAGAATTTACTTAACTGTCTCCATGTTTCATGCCAGTTGATGTGATCAAATGGAGAAAAGGATTATTCATAGATCTTTTCTTGGATTGTGACAAAACCACTGTTGTGGGACGAAATTAACTGCTGAATGTAATCATCACCAATTTCATGGTGTCAAACCTTAATAATGCTTTCTTACAGTTTAATTGTGGTAGCTGCTTTCTTTACAGCAATGTAATACACATTTTATGCCAATTACCAGAAAATTAAAATTAAGACTATTCCCAAGCCTGCCCAAAGCTTTATTGCCAGATTTTTTCAAATAGATCTTCACCTAAACAAGGAGATTAGGTGAAAATTGTATGTAATGTGAGTTATATTGTGGAGATAAAAGCCTACAAATGACATAACAAAATCATGTACAAATCAATTAGATCCTATTTACCGATTTCACCTTGTGACAGGATATTGAGTCTTGTTGAAAAATGTATTTTTCTGAAACTATAAAAGTTTATCAAATAATTGGCTTTAAACACCCCACCAAGATGCTGTTAATTGCTGCATTTGCAATTTTCAGTGATAAATTTTAATCATTCAATCTTTTTGTTGGATATGTTTCCCCAGACTATCTGGCTGTCTGGGAATTGATAATCAGTGATATGCAGTAGCGTATACCAGGTGGGGGATCTGTGGGAGAGGTGAAACCCCATAGACCAACAGATTAATTTTTACCTTAAAGATTATCCCTCAGTGCTTTTTTCTACGTGTTTTTTAGACTGTTACTCCCCTTCCCCCATAAGAGAGGTGCTACTGTGTTGTGGAGTATGTATTATATGTTTCCACGTTTTCATTTCCTAACCTCCTCTTCCCATCCAATCCATGGATTTGGAATTTTGATTCAGCCAAAAAAATTACTGCATTCTATTTAATCCTTGGCCACAAAATATGCTTTTCTACCTAATCAAGCCAATTTTTAAGTTTTTCTCTTCTGTAAATACAAGCTTTTGGATGATAACTATACACACTACATTCAGTAAGTTGCTTTTAGATCATTCATACATTTTTATGAACACTGTTGGCATTCAGAAATTCAGTTTTAAATTGAGAACTTGCATGTTTAAGGAAACTCATTTGTTTCAAAAATCTATTCAAATGCTGCGATTTTCCTCTTTAAGCCTTATCCATCTCTTCACTTGACATGACTGTATTCATGTATTAATTTAACCACTTAAGCTATAGACTGATGGCATTTTTTCTATGGTAATCACATGTCAAAAACCTTTCTTTAACTAAAATGACTGCCACCTTTTTTCCATAGTGTTGATTGAATATAGAGCCATGCTTTCCTGCATAAAAAAATCATGACAGTTATCATTCTGCTCTTTTTGTGTTATATTTATAAAAATTGCATAATGTAACACTTCATTATCTCTGTATGATGCAATAGGGACTGGTAATCTCATACTAATAATAATAATAAAAAAAAAATGCCTTGAAATGAAATAAAAATTAATAAAATTGCAGATGTGTATGTAACTTTTTGATCTACTGCTACAATTCACAGTGTATGAAATTCTTGGATAAGTCTCAAAAATTATTTGTGATATCAAAATCTTCTGTATAAAGACAAAATTCAAATTGCTTCTTGAAAATTAAATTGTGCTTGTAGATATTTTGCATTCATTATATTAGTGCATTTAGTAATATGCATTGAATCTTAAGCTTTCTCTTTTAAATAAAAAGCTTAAAATAAGTCATTTTATTCTGTTCTTATAAAGAGGAAAAATTTTATAACATTTTGAGGTATTTAGATAACTAAATTTTATTTGAGAATTGGATATTCATTATTTGATTTAATATTTTTAGTTGTGAATTAGTTCTATTTTAAACTGATGATTAAATTTGTAATTTTCTTGAGCATAAAATAATTAAATTCATTTATATTAAATTAATTACAATATTATGTTAATTATGTCATGAACGAACATGACAAAAAAAATGTAAGTGTATTTTATGACTTTTTTTGGATAAGTTTGTATGATTTTTGAGAAAATTGATTGCAAGTTTATTGAGTTATTTAATTTAGGAATATCAAGTACATACTAGTTAGTACATTTTGTTTTGGATCTTGTTATATTGAAGGTAACATATAATCAAATTTTCGAATTCTAATGTGTGTGGGATGCATCTATACCCGATGCTGGGTGCTGTTGGCTTTCTTAAAAGAGTTCCAGAGAAGTCTGTTAAAATGCTTTATTTACACTGCGAGGCAGTAGGGCAATGACCTCACTCTCTGCCTGCTTAAGTTCAGAGTGCCCGAAAAGGGGATTTACGTCATAGGGGTGGAGGCGTGACGTCACTCCATTGCCATTCAAAGTACAGCTATTTTCACAACAGATCTAATTACAAGTAAAATGTCTTCCAAGACTCTTTAAACTAATTTTCTGCTTAATTTTTTTTAAAAAAAAAAACCTGATAATATAATATTAGGTAAATTAGGCACATAAGACTTATAAAAAAAATCTTTTTTTTTCATGTTGCATTTTCCATTAATGAACTATAAGTTGTATGTGTAATTCTTTTCATATTTAAATTTAGATTAAAAGATTACTGTGAGCGATTAATATTTGCTGATCCTGTGGAATATGGCAAAAAAGCTGAAGATCTTTTGTGGCGTAAAGTTTATTATGACTTTTTCTGGCGATGCAAGCAAAACAGAAGAGTAAGAAATGCTTTTGTTTTCTCTTTTAAGTGTATGTGTGAGAGTATATGTACCCTGAGGGGGGAAAAATCCCAATGCAAAGAAAAATTATTGTACATTAATGAAATTTGGACAATGCAATTGTCTAGTTAGCATGTTTAATTCCTTAAATTTTCAAGATCACAGGTTAATTTAAGCTCAAGAAAATGCATTTCAATTGTGAAATGCTGTTCCATTAATAGCTCCAGAATTTTGAATGCAAGCGTGCATGCATTGTGTCATACTGTGGTATGGAACTTCATGCTTGTTGTGTCAACACTAGGAGTGTTAGTTCTGGTGGTGGATGATGCTGGAGTTGTCGTCCAATGATATCCCATACATGCTCAAATTGAGGTAACATGTCAACACTCTGTAGAGCATGTTGTGTTTCAACAGTGGTGTGAGGGCGAATGTTATCCTGTTGGAAAACTCCCCTTGAATGCTGTTCATGAATGGCAGTACTATGGGTTGAATTACCAGGCTGATTTACAAATTTGCAGCCAGTGTGTTTGGGATAACTACAAGAGTGCTCCTACTGTCATAGGAAATTGCTCCCCAGACCATGACTCCAGTTGTAGGTCCAGTGTGTCTAGGCCTTTGACAGTTTGGTTGCAGGCATTTCCCTGGCCTCCTTCTGATTAACACATAGCCATCACTGGCACCAAGGCAGAACCTGCTTTCACAAGAAAACACAACAGATCTCCACTTTGTCCTCCGATGAGCTCTGGCTTGACACCACTAGAGTTGCAAACAGCATTGGCTTGGAGTCAGTAGAATACAAGCTACAGGGTGCCCGACTCAAAGCTGTCCTTGAAGTAACCAATTTCTAATAGTTTGTTGTGTCATGGTGGTACGAACTGCAGCATGAATTTCTACCATAGTATGACGCACCACAGCTGTACACCAAATACGGCGGTCTTCCCTCTCAGTAGTGCTCCGGGGAACCCAGTCTACTTGAAGCTCCCACTGCTCCCAAAAATCATGCATAGTGGATACATTCTGGACAAATCTTACTGCAATATGTCGGAAAGAAAATCCACCTTCTCTTAGCTGTTGATAATGGTTAGCATCAACTCAACATGCCAGATCTCGCATACAAATAACACTCACAAACTTAACAGCATGCATTTAAAGCAACCCTGATTTGCAGTTCTGAGTGGCGCTACCAGTGCTACACTTAAGTGCAAAATTTGAATTGGTGTCATCTTTCAGTTGTACAAACATGCCTACCAAATTTCTTATCTGACACAAGTCTTTCTTGGTGTTGGTATTTTTCTTCTGTCAGTGTATATGTATAAGTGTATGTGTATATGTATAATATTTTGGTGTAATTTGCTTTTAAAAATATTTTTTTCCAGAAATTCTTAGAATCTGATTATCACAGAAGTGCTTTAAAGAGCCATTTGTTAGCTGGTATTGGATTTTATCATCACTTGTTATTGCGAATACAAACAGAGTTTCATCTTGATCTTGAAGGAAAAGTAGATGCTCCTTTGTTGTGGCATTTAAGAGGTGTTAAAAAAGGTATTTTTTTTAAAAACTTATATGTAATATTTTTCAGTAAAAATAAAGTTTTCTGTAATGCCTTCAACCTTTCAAAAGTTACCATATTTTCCTGTATATAATTCACAGATTATGTGTTAAAAAAGCTTCAGATTTCGTTGTGCATATTATACGCCGCCACAGATTTTCTGAGAAAAAACATTCTGCATCAGAAAAGCTAACAATAAAGTTTTGAAAGAAATACCGTTTATGTTTTATAAAATGAATAATAGATGGCGCTTTCATGACTCGGCAGACATATTTTAGTTATAACTAGTTTTTGTTCTATTACATTCAAAAATGAATTTGGTTCCTCAGAAGGAAAAAACAGTTACTAGTCGCTGGTGCCATTTCCAGTTTTCTCTTGACTAAACTTTTACTTTTGAGAGCTATTACGTTCTTTGAAAGTTTTCATCATGTTGAAGCAAAAGCATGTAAGTTACATTGCAGACTTCAAGTTAAAAGCTATAGAAAAGGCTACTGAAATCGGGAAGCTGCAAGGTTTTTCAACGTTGACAAATCGAATATTCGTTTGTGGAGAAAAAACAAGATTAACTTTGAAAACTGTGATCAACATAAAAGAGCCGATCATCATGGAAAACCTCACTGGCCAGAATTAGAGGAAGAAATAAATAAATGGATTTTAAAAGAAACAGACGATGGGAAAGCAGTCTCGATCTTAATTTTTTTGCTGTTAACTTGCTAAATTAAAAAAAAAAAGAAAGATTTTTTCTGGTGCAATGTTTTGTTTAACAGCTCAAAACATAGATGGCAGTAGTAAAGAATTTTTTTGTTTTATTGAGATTATCGTAAAAAATATTATCATACATATTTAAAAAGACGTCTCATAATAAATTTTGTTTTCTGTACAATTTCTTACTTCTATTTTTAATTATGTGTATTTTTTATCTTATATGACACTCATTATCGGCAGTTTATGTTTTGGATTATTCGCCGTAAAAACTGCCGTAGATTATACGTTGTTTTTTTTACTCGAAAATAAGGCTTTGCCGATAATACGCTGCTGCGGAATATATACAGGAAAATATGGTATGCTATAAATTTTTTGATTCCACAAATAATTATTGAAATAAAATAATATCGTATATATATTCTGTATTTACTCAAATCTAAGCCGCCATCAATTCTGTCCCAATTCTCTACACATTTTTGAGAAAAAATTGTGTAAAATATTCATTGATATCTGATACTTAAGAAATTTTAGTGTGAAATAAAAAAAAATATTTATTTTACCAGTTTTAAAAACTTTTAAATTCATACATGAACCTACAGTTAACTGACAGTATCATGTTCAGAAAATGATTCGTCACTCCCATTGTCACAGCTGACTTTGGAACTTTTTTTTTACATTACACCTGCCAATGTCCTCTCGGACATAAAGCGTCTTGCAGTCCAATATAAAGCAGATGTCGCTCTAGCAGGAAGGAGAACTCCACAGTTGTCTTGCCAGAGAACATGAAGTAGAGCGGGGCATTCGGACAGATGCTCCCCAGTCATTGGCACAGATTTACAGAGAGGGCAGAGCGGTGAATCAGCCAGGCCCATCTTAAACAGATGGGCTTGCAGGTAATCATGTTCGGTGATGATTCTGAAACATGCCACGCACTTCACCATAGGTAGGGCAGAAAGCTGAGCACATCTTTGGCCATCGAGCAGGCAAGACCAAGATTTGCCAACAGCCAGGTCTGTAAGAGTGGAAATTCTCTTCTGTCGCAATTTGTCCCTGAGAAGTCGCTTGGTGTTTCAAAGAGGTACCGAAAGAGGCAAGGTGGATCCAGCGTCGAAGCCTCTTTGGTCAGTTTGTCGGCTTGTTCATTTCCATGAATGTCGCAATGAGATGGGATCCATTGGAGAACGACCTTTCTTCCGGTGCAAAGAAATGAGTTGATAAGTTGTTTGCACTCAAACTCAAGTTTTGATGGGAATAGATTGTAGCCAGATATGGTCTTGCAGCTTGAGAATCTATGAATATTACAATATTTCGGCCAGGAGTATCACTAATCGCTCTAAAAGCCATAAATATTGCGTAAATCTCACCATCAAAATTGTCTGACCAGGTACTAAGAGGTTCTTTAAGATTAAAAGAGTTGGAGAAAGCACCAGCTCCAGCCCTACCAAAGGAAGCTTTGGCAGAGCCATCAGTAAATATGTGTAACCAATCTTGATCTGGATATCTTTCATGAATCATAACGAGAGCCGCAGACCTTAACTCAGCCAGGAGAGTATTATGCTTATGTACAGGCAGGATCAAATCCAGATTAGCAGAAGCATATCTCAAATGACCCGGGAAGGTAGTCAGTCTAAAGAGGGGAAGTCTATTATTGGAAACACCAAAAACATTTGCAAGTCTCTGGAACTCAAACAAGAAAGTATGTTAAGTTTTAAGTCTTGTTTGGGAAGGTATGTATTTAGGCCAGAAATGCTCCTTTCTCATTAATCGTTCACCAAGAGAAAGCGCAGAGTATTGACATCTTTCAGATGAACTAGAAATTTCGGTCTGCAGCTCCATAGAAGCGATAGGGGTCGAGGTGGCTGCACCAATGATAAATCTAAGTGCTTTATTTTGAACAATGTCCAACTTTAATAATGCACTGTCAGAAGCAGTAACAAGAAGCTCAGAGCCGTAATCAATAACAGATCTGATGTAAGATGTAAACGTGGAAGTCAAAACACTTTGGGATGATTCCCACTTAACACCGGCAATTCTTTTTAACAGAGATAGCCTACTTGTAGCATTCTCGACCACTTTAGCAATATGTTTAGTCCAAGTTAGTTTGGAATCCAGGGAAATCCCGAGGTAAGTAGCACAGTCGATCCTGAGTATAGCATTGTTATTGTAAACCAGGTTAATGTTGTGCTTTTTTGTACTTAAGGTGAAAAGTTCAAAATTTGTCTTATCAGGGTTTACCTTAAAGTCATTTTCCAAGGACAAGTTTGCCAAGGTCACCAGTGCCGAGTTCAGGGTAATTTCCAATTTTGGTTTATCAGAACCGGTTGACCAGAGAACAAGATCATCAGCATATAGTAAGGAATTAATTTCAGGCACTGCATTGTTGATGAAACTCAAAAGATCATTAATCATAATATTAAAAAGAACTGTGCTCAAAACGAATCCCTGTGGAAGACCTTGTCTAGTTTGGCCAGACCCTGAGCGAGAGTTGCCATATTTGATATTTAAGAAGCGCTGAGAGAGGAAATCATTGATCCATTTAAAGAGATGGCCGGAAACATTCATGTGTAAAAGCTTTTTGAGCAACATTTTTCTCCAGATCCTGTCAAATGCTGATTTGACAGGGTCTGGACTGGTACTGACTTCGGAACTTGTACCAGTTTCCCACACGTTGTCATCCAATGCATTTGTTATGCAACATTTCTTTACAAAAAAGGGTGTACTCGTATTATAGTCTCATTAGAAACTTTTTTCCCAGGCAACAGGTATTTATTCTGCAATTTTCAAAGCATTTTACCTCTTGATTTTTGTCAAAGCAATTAAAGTGGGGGTTTTCCAAATTGTAACCAGTTTTTGTACTCTCTCTTTATGTTGTCCTTAAATGGCTTATTAATGTTTAAGTCAAGGGGCTAAAGCTGGCTCGTCATGACATCCAGGAGTATCACCAAATTGCAATTGTTCTCAGTTTCTTGTTTAGAAAATCTGTCAAATGACCTTTAAACGCATCCATGATAAAGTCATAGTAAACTCATATTGATGCTATTGCTGATATCTTTGATGTTTATAGGTGATTAAAGGAAAGTGTATAAAAAAAAGAATTTTCTAAATATGAGCAGACAACGATGTTTAAGATAGATTGAATACAGATGATAAACTGCAAAATTTGATGAGTCATCAATGCAAGTGACTGGAATGGCCAGTTACATTTGTCCTATAAAAAGGGGTAGAAACTCATTTTCCTCCATCTGACAAATGTTTTGCCTTCGATTCTAAGCCACACCCGATTTTCAGTAGCATTAACACTGGAAAAATAGTGCGGCTTAGATTTGAGTAAATGTGATATATATATTTAGAATACTTTTGTGATGAGAGTTTTGATATGGCTTTTATTTTGCTGTTTATATACATTTTCATTGTAGAACGTTCATAATTGACTCATCTTATACAGACTATCTCCCTAAGTTGATTTGATTTCTATGCCTCTATTCACTATATACAAAGCCTATTTCTTTATATACCAACTTTGCAATTTTTATTTTAAAAATCTAGATAATGAAATAAATTTATAGATTTAGAAAACATCAATTTCAACAATTCAAATTTATAAGGGAGAAAAACAATTTTCCCCTTTATAAATTTTTTGTTTGTTTTATGAATCCATTTTTAAAAAAGGTTTAAAAATTTTTGTTTTATCACTTATTGAAGTTTTCCCCCCCCCCTTCCCCATGAAAGTTTAATCTTGTTTATAAGGTCACTAATTATTAAAACAATACACTGTTAAAAAGATGAAAATTAATAGCTTAAAATTGTTATTGCTGTTTAAAAATGCCTGATGTTTTGAGTGGTATAAATCAGCATTGAGGTTACTTTCTTCACATATCTATACTATCAGAATCAAAAACTGATTTCTTCTGTTTTTGGAGGAAAAAAGTTAAGAAAAATACTTATACATAAAAAATTTGCTCTGAGTATTTTTTTTTCAAATACTTTAATCTATTTGCTACTATTCTTTAGGTTATCAGAACTTATATAAATTTTGCTACATTTTTTTTTATGCATGAATTTTACTATTCATTCTTCAAACACATGTAGTTGGTTGTAAATAGATAGTATAGAAGATATCAGATGAATCTTTATTTGGTTTTTATCTAAAGTTATTATATTTAATTTCCTATAACAATTACAGAAAGGTGGAAAAAGTATCAATTGTCTGCTGCCAGTGATGAAAACGTGCAAATATGGGCAGATCAAGCTAGTCATCGAATATTGATATATCTTGGAGATTTAGGTGTGTATGAAATAGTTTTTTTAATACTTTTGTGTATTGTAGCTAAATATAATTCTTATTTCAATCTATGTTATCGAATACTTTTAAATTTCATGTCCCTCATTCTGTAAGTCCCTTAAATATAAATAAGCTACTTAAAATAATAAAAAAGGGATGCATAGTGAATCTTAGAGAGAAAAGATTGCACTGCCATCTTTAAATTAAAATCTTAAGAATTCTGATAAGAATATGTAATGATGTGTGGATTAAAGCATAATTTATTTCTTATTATATTGTGCTTGCATTCTTTAAATGTTGAAGTTTACTTTTTTGTTATGGTACACATTACTAATTTTATATATAAGCTGTTATAAATTCTGTAAATACGATTTAATTTTTATTTTGTTTCTAAATTGGGAATTTTATTTTTTTTATCATCTACAGAATTTATACTTTATGCTATCTGTTAACTTTGAAAATAAGATTTTAAATTTGAAAGAATGAGCATTTTAATTATTTCTAAATTTTAATGTGCTCTCTTTAGAACGCTACATTGCAGAATTAGATGAACCTGAGAGTAATCACTTGGCAGAGAGATACTACCAGCAAGCATTTTGTATCAATAGTGAAAATGGAACTCCTCACAATCAGTTGGGATCGTTATATAGTAATAGGTTTGATTCTGCATATCACTATATGAGATGGTAAGACTGATATATGTTATGTAATTTTGAAAGATAAAAAATCGTTTTATGTATTGCATATGTAACAGTTGTGAATTATTCTAGAAAATAATTATAATTAAATCAATTTTACCTCATAAAAATCAAATTTCACTCTTTCGGCTAAATTTAATTCTATAGTGCTTATGATATTAAATACTTATTATTGAAACTGGAATATCTTTTTTTTATGATGATTTAAATGATTTAATTTTTATATTTTTAAAATAAATTAATTGTTATTAAATGCATTTTGTTTAAATTCTTATATAAGCTAAGTTTTGTGAAAATATTCATTCAAATTTCTTTTTATTGGTATATAACCTGTATATCTTAAAATATCCTTCTTTCACTCTGCAGTCTAGCAAGTCGAGAGAAATTTGATGGTGCTGAAGGTAATCTTCAACGCTTGTTTGAAAAAAATGAAGAAGTTGTAAAACAATTATATTTATCTGATTGTATAGAAAAGAAGTAAGTTTTTTATACTATAGTCTTTGCTGATTTTTGATATTTAATTATTACCAATAAATCGATTTCACAATTAATTTCATGGTTACTAATTTTAGTAATAATTTTCAGTTAGTAGATTCACTATTATGCAGTTTGGAAAGATAATGCACCAGAATATTCCTACTAAAATAGTATTGCTGTGAATTGAAAGATTTCTATATCAATTTAGTCAATTGTTTCAGAGCTAAGAGGCAGTTGATTTAATTCTAAATATAATTAAGTGTTGATAAATAATAAATTTCTTTAGTGTAAAATTTGTGAAAAATATTAATAATATAATTATATTTTAGTAATTCTATAGAATCATACAATATTAAAAAAAATTTGTAAACCATAATTTTTTAAAAGGTTTAGTATATCATGCACAAAATAAACATAAATTTTATTGATTTATGACTACATAAGACATATAACTGACATATTTTTTGTCTTTATTCTGTAAAATTAAGTAGTTTAAATAAAAAAAATGTTTTAAACCTTTATAAAACTTCATATATTTAAATCTCTGAATCAAATATTCTTCAAAACTTTTTCTTCTCTCATTACAATTTATTGTAATGTTATTTCAATATAAATCAGTTACTACAATATAAAGATATAATGAGAAATCTAACAAATATTTATTTTCTGTATAATATTGAATCTTTTTATTAATACTTTATGAAGATTTTTCATTTTCTTCATGTCTTAATTTTAAAATTTGTGATATCAATAACTATTGTTGGTGAATAAAGAAAGTTAGTAGTAAAGTCCTCTAGTCCCTTATTATCATTATTAAATAACGTGAACTTCTTGTGATAATAATAAAGGGAGAGGGGAACATTTCCATTATTGTTTTTCATGTTTTGAATTCAAGTTCCTCCTAGTGATTAATGAGAATATTGCCACTAGACTTAGCAACCACTTTCCTTGAGATTCTATTCTAATTAAATGCTATCTGATATTTCTAGGTTTAATTGGTTATTTTCTTTACATTTGCTTACATTTTTGCTTTATTGTTTTGATATAAATTTGTTTCTAGTGCAATGTTTCCTGAATAAAATAAATATATCTTAAAATGAATGTTGAAGACTTAATAGTAGAATATTTTTTTTTTTTTTCAATTTAATAGAACTATATTTTTATTTTCATTATGGAGGCAATTTAATATGTACTTTTACTAATTTAAGTAAAACTAAAAATTAGATGAATTGCTGTGCATTAAATGAGTGAAGTAACAATTTGCTTTTGAATGCTTCTTTAAATTTTATTTTGAATTTAAGATTTTGATTAAAATGCTTAAATTTAACTAAATTTTAGAAAATGAAATATTTACTTTGTAGCTTTCGTTAATCAGATAAATGTATGCAAAAATTGTTTTAAATTTCATAAATGGGAATTTTTTTTTCTAGCAACCCGATCCCCCTTTCTCTCTTTTTTTACAAGTTACATATTCTAACTTCTACATTTTTTTGCAGGTCATTGAAATGCTCAAGATTTTTATCTAGATTTTTAAAGTTGTGCCAAATGTTTTATTTTAAACCCAGCGAAAAGTAAGTTATTTCTTATAAAATAATAATAAAAAAGAATTTTTGTAGGAAAAGTGTATTGGTTTTTATTCTTCCATAATGAGTTGGAGAGGAAAAAACCATGACAGTACAATTTTCTTGTGCAAAAACTTTTGGATTAAAATATTGATTCCTGTATATATGATTTTTTTCAGAGGTACTAATGAAACATATTGTCAAGATATCCTCAAAGAATTTGGAATAACACGCAATAATTCTCTATATGAAAATGCTTCAAAAGTAGAAGACCCAGATAGTTGGCTTTCAGAAGACATTATTTTTAAAGTGGCCATAATGTCTTTGTTATGCGTGTGGAAATTACGAGAAAAAGGTTTGCAATTTTCAAAATGAATATTTAAGATATTTTTCTATCATATTCACCATTTGCCTTTTAATTTTTGAATATAAGCACATATGCACTGTCAACAGTTATTGTAAATTGCCATTAACACTTAAAATAATTAATTATTATTAACTCTACTTAATGTTGGGTTATCTGGAAAATTTTGTGGTTTTCCTAAACAGAGAATGGTTTTGTCTAGTTATTTTGCTTCCACTGCTGTGAAGTAACTTCGATTGACATTGGTGTAAGCATTCTGCCTTTTCTGCTTGCTCTGCATATTTCTTGCTCACAGTGTGACATAATTTTAATTTCAGAGCTGTGTTAGAAAGATAGGGTGTTTTTTTTTGTCATATTATGCTTTTTTAATTCAAGAAAGGTAAAAATACTTGTCAGATTGCTTGTAAAATGTGTGGTATATATACACAAAGGGCTGTTCTAGGTGACACAGTTTGAAGGTGATATGAGAATTTTAAGTAAGGAAAATTTAGCCTCGAAGATATCTACTCTAAATGACCATCTGTTTAGAAGGACATCTTAAAACAAGCTATCACTGAAAGCCCATTTTAACTATGATGAAGAGGTACCTCATATTTTAACTCTGCAGAATATGCTTACAAATAAAATGAAGCTCTTTTTTTTTTTTAGTGGCTTATTACTCAGTGCGAGAAATGCATACTAAACAATAATGTTACCTAGTTAAGATCATGGGGTAAGCCTAATGACCCTCCCCTAGTAATATACAAAGGGTGCTATATTCCAAAAAATTAATGCTTTGCATATGGTAGGACTACAAAGGAATTATATATTATGAACTTTTGCCACCAAATCAGACTATAAACTCAAAAAAAAAAAAAAAAAAATGCTGTTCTCAATTTTTAGTTTTAAAAACAAAAAGAAAAGCTGCTGGAACAGACAAATAGTTGTGGTACTGTTACATATGTATGGCAATGTTTGGCTCTATATTGCCTGTTATTCAGTAAAATTTTAATATACTTTTGTACTGCTTTATTGTTATTTGAGCTGAGCTGAACTGAACTCAGTGGCACAACAGCCCATGAGGGCCAAGGCCTACTGTGCCTTTATTGTTATTTATCATTGAAAAATTACAGAACTTTCTTGAAAACCCATATATCAAATGGAACATTTTTAAAGATCATCTGCAGTATAGAACAGTAGTCTCTTGGAAAGTATCAATGCTTTTTAACTCATCTTGGTTTGACTGATCTGTAATTGAGAATAACATTTAGATTGTATCAATTAACACATGTGTTTCTTTGATTTTCAGCAAAAATAAAAAAAAATTACTCAAGAAAAAGGATTAACTGTAGTTGATATATTTTTTGCATGAAAATTTGCTTTTCAATCTACAGAAAAAAAGCAACAATAAAATTCCTTTTCTTATTACAATATTTTCTTTCTTAAAATATGTATTTTAAGTTATGTATTCTACAGTCATTTTTAAAATAAATATCTTAATTACATCTTTGTTAATGTTTGATTTTTTTTCCTTTGCTCAGCTTGTAAACTTATATTTTACTGTATTCCATATTTTTTAAACCTACTCTACCATTTCATTATTCAAACAGTAGTTTAATTTTGCTGAATCATTGTAAATAGTGTTTAATGTATCATTTATATTTTTTAACTACCAAAGGACTATTGATTAAGCTATCAATAAATTGTATTGTGCCATGTTTCAAATATCTGTTTTCACAGATAAAGAACTTAATTTTCAGAAATATGTTATGACAGTGATAAATTTCTCTTAAAATTTGTATTAAATAAATAAAACTCATACAAAAATTAAGATTTTTTTTTTAATCAATCCAATGATGTATTACAGTAATTTATACATATTAAGAAATCTTGATCAAATTATTAAGAATTTTATGAGAATTGGGAAGCTACCATGTTTAACTTGTGAACTGTTTCTTTGTAATATGGCTTTCTTTTCCTATTTTTGGGTCAAAGGATTTTACCTCTTAAAATTTTCTGCTTGAAAATGAACTTGGCAAACATTGTTTGTTTAGATTGCTAGTGAAAACAAAATTGTAGTGGATTGTCATGTATAATCAGAGCAAGAAAAATAAATTTAATTGCTTGGCATATGAAACAATTTGTTTCAAGCATTATCAAATTTTGGATTCACTTTCCCAAATTTTACCATAAAAATTTGGTTTTTGAAAACTGAATATTTATATACATTTAAAAATATATCCTTTTGTGATTCCTCTTAGGAATTGCATATAATTAATTATTAGTTTCATATTGAAAAAAGATTATATTTATTTTCATATCTGCACAAATAGAAAATATGTTTTGAAATGCAGCATTTTCAATGTTTGCATTTTTCTGTCCATTAAATGAAATGTTAAGTGTTTGTACATAAAATTTTTATATATTTATAAATTATTTCAACTAGATATTAATAAAACTAATTAGTACTACCTGATTTTTTTTATGATTAACTGCTTTTTTTTTATTTTTTTATCAGGTCATATGGCTGTTTCTGTTGCAATATCTTTTAGCTTTGCATTCTTTTCTTATGTTGTACAAAGAACTACTAGAGAATTACTATCAGCAATACTAGAACTGAAGCCTGAAGGAATTTTTCAGAATGCTTTTAAAAATGATTGTAGAAGAGGTGGGTAAATAATTAGTTGTTTTGAGTTTAGTAAATTTTTTGCCCTAAATAATTAGTTTTTAAAAAAAAATTTATTGTGAATTTTATAGAAAATGAAAAAAATTTATCAAAACAACTCACACATTCTAAAGAACAGTTGAGTGACACTAGTGGAGAAAATGAAGTTAATAGAGATCTTTTGTTAAAGGTAATTCATGTTTGTTTTACAATATCTATAATTGTGCTGTGTTGATTGATAAATTACTTTTATCAGCTATATTTTTAATTTAGTATATTAATTAAATCATTTTAATGTAGGGAACAAAAAAAATTTTCTTAACTATTTTTTATGGCTTTCAGAATTTATGCAATAGTTATTAATATTGATTAAGAATATTTATAATTATATTCACAATATATATTAAGTTTTTATTTGATTTTATTATTTATAGAATTTTGTGTTTGAATGTGAAATCTAAAAAAATAAGAGAGAGATTGCTTTAATTATATAAAAATTTAAAACTTCTATTAACTATGCTCATACAGAACATATTAAAAACTTATATTTTAACTGTTTTTTTTTAAATGTTACGTATTGGAATTATTTAAAGAATACAAAAATATAAAATTGTTTTACAACTTGTTGTGAAGTTTTAATGTATTCCAGATCACCTACTATTGAAGAGTAATAAATAAAAAAGCCAATATATAGTTATAATATGTAAATGTAATCTTTTTGTATTTAATTCATTTCTATAATTTATTCAGTTTTTAATGTAATATTTATTGTTGAATGCTGATTGAGTTGTGCTATGGTATCTGTTTCTTATTGTTTTAAAAGTTATGTAAGGATTTCTTTTACTCTGATTGCGCCCCCCCCCCATAATGTATTTATTCAGGATAAATGAAAGGAATATTTATTTTAATTTCTCATTATTTTTCAAATGTATTTAGGATTTTTCAGTGACTGACTTGTTTTATTTAAATGTTTGTTTCAATATTTTTTAATATTCAATACATAAATGGAAGTTTTCAAAAGTGGATGTTTTGTAACCATTTGTCTTTTAAAAAATATTTTATATTTTAGAGTTTTGCAGTATTAATCATAATTGTATTAAGCTGATGGTGCATGAATTACATACTGCTTGATTGATTTTTATTGTAATTTTTTTATATTCCCTATATAAATTTTGATCACATAAATATAAATTTAGAGAATAGTTATGTTATTCTATAGAAACGGCTGTACAGTGTTTTTATGTTTAGTGATATTTTGCAGAAAATGAATGGCAGGAAATCTGGTATGAAAAAATTATCTGCTCATCGTTTACATAGATTACGCCGTCGTCGAAAATTAAGCAGCACTAGCCAGGAAGATTCAGAATTGAGTGAAGGTATGTAACTTAATTTTAAAAAAAATTATACATTCTGCATGCATTTGTACTTATTACACCAGTGTGCAAAAGTTATAAGGAATAAACATTTTTGCGGATTTTTTTCAAAAAGTATTGAATTGTTCTTAATGAAAATTTTTATAAACACATAATAAAGAAAGGGTGCTTTTCTAAATTTTCCAGTCAAATTTATCTCTTTCTTTTGTTTTAAACATAGATGTAACATTGATAGAAAACATTACATTGGCGTCAAAGCCGTTAAAATTCATATACTGCGTAAAAAAATTGCACAAAAATAAAATCACATAAAAAGGACTGCACAAAAATAAGTTTTATTATACTCTACACATCTGATGAAAAATCAAATTGATTGAATATTTTAAAAGGAACAGTTTTAAACTAAATTCATGTTAAGCGATGCAGACTTTTCTAAAATTATTTGTATGAAAAATAGAGCATTTTTTGCTATTTCAGTATGAGAGTATCAGGCAAATTTGTTGGTAGTTTAAATGCCAGGAAGCTTTTATTTTAGCATCTCGTAATTGTAAATTTAAAATTAATAATTTTGTAAAAATTGAAAGTATAAGCATGTACAATATAGAATCCTGCTTTACAGAAAACTCGAGATATTAAAGACCTGATATTTTTATGAGAAAATAAGTAATCAGACCCTTTTCTGGTTCTTTAATATAAAATGCATATACAGGGTGATTTTTTTTTTTTTGCTAGTTCAACACCCAAAAATTTTATATATTTAAATTTCCTATTCACAAACATCAAAATTTCTGCATAAAATTTGTTTTCAGTATCTTAGTATAAAGAACAAATTACTAAAAGGGCAGCTGAAATATATTAAATATATGGGCTTCTAATTTTATTTACTTTTCTCTTTCCAAATATTATCATTAAAAATCAAAATGAAGAGGATTTCAAATTTGTGATAATGACAAATATTGAATCAATATGTACAAATCTGTTACAGCTGATGAATGTTTTAACATTGTGCTTGGAAGCAATTCTAAGGCTATTAATGATTGCCCTTGTAATTTTGAACCATGAGCAGATTATGAGGAGGACACTTCTCTCAGCTAGCACCCCACTCTCCTTAACTTCTACACCATGCTAACAGAGATTTAAGCCTAAAAAAATTTTATTTACATCAACCATGCTACAGGACAAACTAGCAAAACATCTTCAAGTGGTTAGTCTTATACTATAAGCCCTAGAATTGATATTCATTATCAAAAGTATTCCTTGGGAGATTGTTTATACATTAATACTTTAATTTTTAGTACGTAACTAAAAAATATGATTTTAGAATAAGCTCAATATAATACAAATTAAAGGATAAGATATAAATAATTTTTGATTCCATTTGGATACAGAAATTTGTCATAAAATAGGCTTAATTTTGTTTAATTTAAAGTTCCAATATACCTTAAAATCCGGCGTGAGCGCTTCGGTTTATAACATGCACCTATACTTTCAAGCTCCATTTTTTAATTTTTAGGTACACTCGCCGTATAATGCGCACCCCCTTTTTTATGAAATCTGAAATGTTAATGTACAATGCTCCTATGTTTTGAAGCCATTTATTCAAAGTATTATCCCAGACCTTTGAAAAAATAGTGTACTTCTAGAACTATAACACTTTTACTTCGTAAGGCATGTCATTTCTTTTGTTGTTGTGTTGTGACTAATGCCACCTGGCGGCTAAGGACAAGAATTTTTACTCCTGTCATTAGCCTTAGCTTTGAGAACCATGCAGGTGACAGTACAATTTTGCTCGATTCCACCCGAATTTAGAGGGAGAAAACCCTCGGGTGGCCAGGGGCCTCCCACCTCTCTTCCCCTTCCACCAACCACATAAGAGGCAGCTCAGCAGCTATTTAGAGTACCCCCATGCAGCAAAGGCACTATACAATCGGGAGACTTTCTCTCATTAAGGCCCATCAACATCAAGCCACATTCAACAATTCAGATATGGGATGGAGGAACGCTTCGTGTTCCATTTCCGAGTGACGTCCAGCATCAAAGGCACTATACATTTACAAACATCCATGTCTTCACCAGGATTCAAACCCAGTCCCTATGGCACCGCAGTCAACGTCACTAACCACTATACTGGTTGGACGACGTCATTTCTTTTAAATAAACCGTATTTCATTGTGTGTAGAAGCAAAAAATTTTGTGCTAATTTCTTTTGTTATTTTTAAGGCTACCGTTTTTATACCCTGCGTATAACGCGCACCCGTAAATTTCGATCTTATTTTTTGTGTTAGAAGTACACGTTAAATGCTGGATTTTATGGTACTTGTAAATATGTTTCAAGCCCTAATTAGCTCAACTATTAAAAAAGGCTTAAATTAAAAGAATTATATTTAAAAGAAACTCACTTAAAAATTGTTCTAAGGCAATTGTTTTAAAATTTTTCCAAAGTAATGTGAATTTCATTGTTTGCAAAATTATTATTTTAGAATATCACAATTTATAGTTAATAGATGGAAAAAAATAGTAATAAGATTTTGTGTTTATTTTAAGAAAGAATTGCTTATTTTTTAATTTTTTCGATAGTTACATTGATAGAAGTATTGATTATCTTTGACTGAAATAGTATTGCTTTTCTAAAATAACAGTACTTAATTTAGAATAAGAAATTTCTTTCTTAATTTTAAAGCATTGTTCTAGAGGAGGGGTACTCAACCTTTTTTCTCTCCCTCAGTCTGTGTACATATGGCAGCCATTTCACAAGGGCTGCAACATAAGGATGAATAGAAAATAAATAATGTTATAAGATCATGAATACAATAAAAAAATTAATCAAAACAATTGAAAAACCTTTTTAGCTTTTTTTTTAATACTATACTAAAAATCCTTTCTATCAAACACAATGACAAAATTTCGGTTGTACACATTTTTTATTGGTTGTGGGGTAATTTCGATTTTCTTTCATCCATGACCATACTCCTTTGTTTATATTCTACTAATATACAAGAAACTGGTGTGAAATTTAAAAGTCTGATTTTCTTTTTTTTTATGAAGTCGCACTAATTTAAATTTTAAATGTTAATTAACAAGCACACAACATAGAAATAAAGAGCTTTACCTGTGTTTAAGACTGGTATCAATATTACTTCATTGTAATTCATTTGTTCTCTATAATTCTAAGACGAAACATCAATAGGAGTTTTAATTCCTAAGAATTAAGATTCCTATTTGCTGAGAGAGTTTAATTAAATTTTACAGCCAAAGCTATTGTCATATGGACTGCAATAAAATATTGTGTGTTACTGAAGCAGACAAATATGTTATTCTTAATGACAACTTATTCATTTTGAAGAATTTTCCAAAATATCAATAGAAAATCGTTTACAATGTTTTGAATTTTAAGTTTTATCTTGCTAGAAATGTTCAAAATAGTTCAATCAGTTACATTTATTTGGATTCCTGCTCACAAAGGAATCGAGAATAATTAAGATAATTTAATGTGTAATACTTGAATTAATTTTAAATGTTAACCAACTTTTTTCTCCTTCTGATTAGAATTTATTTGTTGAACTGCAAGTTGCTCTAAATAATTTCAAATTGTAATAAAAATTTAAAATAGCAAGATTGCACTTTATCAGCTAGTTAAGGTTTTTTAAATAATAGTATCGAGAATAGATTTTAAATTTATAAAATATTTCTTAATTGCCTTTCAACAATTAGTCATACTTTTATCATTGTTTTATAATGTGTTAATATGAAACATAAAAGTAATATATTCAAATATATCTATATATATTTTAGGTACGCTTGCTTTATTTTTTTAATTTAATATTTTTAATTTATTTAGTCTAATTACTTAAATAACAAAGTGATAAAAATATTATATTAAACAAAAGTTGCATTTAAACATATGAAATTCAGCTGCCGGAGAATACTTATGAATATAATGGTATCTATTTTTCCTGTTAAAGTGGCATATGTTGCTGTACCCCACCCCCTTTTTTCTTGGATTTTTTTAGATATGAATGACACACGAAAATATCACGCAAATTGAACAACTTCTTTTAATTTTTTTTTCTATTTAATAACTAAAATTTATTACAAAGTTAATAAAATTAATGTGTTGCTGAAATTCCCTTTAAGGCGACATGACTGATTTACTTGAGTCAGATGAAGAAAGTGGTTTACTCAATTCTGATGTTAGTCAAACTGGCAGCTGTAGCAGTGAAAGTTTAAGTGAACATGAAGAAGAATTGCTTTTGGAGGAAAATGGTCTTAGTAATGAAGGGTAAAGTACACAATATTTGATTTATTGTTCCTATTTCTTAAAATATAATAATGAGTGTAAAATGTGTGTCGATCTCAAATTGATAAACTATATTATAGTTAAACTGCAGTAGTATTTTAGTTTTAAGTAATAAGTTTTGCTTAATTTCTTTTTAAATAAAATGTGTGAAGTACATTTAATTTTATGTAAAGTACCATGTAATTTTGTTAGATTTAAAAGAAAAATTTGATACTTTTTATTTTGATTTAAATATTTTATTAAAGGTGCTCCCTGTTCATTAACATTATACTTGGTCAGTGTTTCCCAACTCCCTGGTCACCCAAGGAACATTAAATTATTTCCATTTTTAATTACTGTGGTGTACTTTTCTTTGGTTTGTGCGACTTTCTATGGAAATCACTTTATATTCATTTTTTGTTGTGAAGGCATATATAAATGCAATTAAATTAATATTATTAAATCAAAACAATCTAATATATAAACAAGCAAGTTCTTCCCTCAGCAGGCCATGATAAAAAGATCAAACATTGACCGGCCCGTGGCGATAAAAAGGTTGGGTAGCACTGTGCTAGGTTATAAATTTATGAAATAAAATTGGTCATTTGCATAATAAATGTGTGTAAATTCTATTTCAGTTAGTTGCATATAATTATTTTGGGGAGGGATAAGTATACACTGATAATAATTTTTATTTTAGTTGCTTGCCATGCTGTTTCTGTTATTCAAGTACTATTAAAATTGTTTATTTTTGCAGAGAATCGGATATAAATTTAGACAATAATTTAATACTGTCAAATGGATCTGCAAAAGGTTTGAGTGATATAGAAGTAAAAGAAAGTTTTGTGGAACAAGAAAAAAGAAGTGTATTAGATATCAATAGGTAATTTTTTCTCTTTTCTTGATGGTTTGATGAATTATTATTTTGTACGAAAGTTCTTTGGAAGTTTAAGGTTGTTTAAACTGAAAGTGAGTTTTGCTGTAGTGTAATCATTTTTGTTGTTAATTATTAGTATAATTTTATATTTTTAAATGTATAGTAATAAATAGTTATTTTTGCTCTTTTGCAAAATTTAGAAGAAAAGATGTGCATATCTTATCTATATAATCCTGTGCATGTAAAGTCATGGTTATTATGAGCTTGAAAAATATATAATTTATTATTTGTAAAATGGTTATTTTTTTTACATCATATTATGCATTTTTTTAAATAATAAAAATCTTCTAAGGTCTAACTTTTTTTCTAGTAGAAAATTGTTCCATCATTAACTAATATCAACTTCATACCTTTAAATACATTTGACTCATTTTTGTTTCAATAAATTAATTTTTTTCTGTTGAGTATATTC
>BMAV01008535.1:42052-74367 GCA_019973955.1 Trichonephila inaurata madagascariensis
TTTATCAGTTAGAATCCATCTGAAAATTCAAGTGCACATTTTAAGACTGCGCCCTTTTTTTTGTCGAAATTTACTGCTTACAAGAAACTTTTTTTATCTGTTACAGAAAAAAATACATCATTTGGAAAGCAAGTCATTTTTTCTAAATCAAACTAATAAAAAATAATTTCTTTTGGCTGTTGAAATAATTTATTAATTCGAGGTCTTTTATTCGTTAAATAGGACTTTTTTGCCTTCATTTTAATTGGGGGAGGGTAGTTAAATCACAAATTTTATTAAATTGGGGTTCGGTATATCATGGTGTGACTGTACTTGTAAAATCTAGGGATATACAAGAAACATTTTCTTACTTGATGTTGTAAAAATACTATATTGTGAACAAATTATCTTCACACTCTGTTATTTTCTAAAGCAATTATAATTGAATCAAAGTTAGGGATGGTAAGTAATATCTGAGAAATAAACAAATGCATATGCTTCCAAAGTTTTGAGATGCATAAAATGTTGAAAGTATTTAAAGGCATTTTAGTACTTGTAATCAATTATTACCATCAACAAAGACATAAGGATTAGTTTGATGTAGCCTGCCTTTTCAATAAAATCTTTTACATTATCTCATTTAACTGCTTTTTTGGATGAGGGAAATTTGATCATTTTCATGTTATATTTTCATTTCTGTTTAAATAATTAAAAATCTTCGGCATTGAATCTTATTGGAGACCTTTAAAAGACCAATCTTATGTTGATATTTTTATACAGCAATTCAAATCAGTAAGGTTTAAAGAGAGAATTTTTTTGTTTCTTGATATGTTGTTGGCTCTCTTCTGAATGCTCTTATATTCTACAATCACTTTAAGTATACTTTTCTCTTTTTACACGGGCAATAAAATCACATATTTAGTATTATTCAAAAGTTTTAAGTAGGTCAATTAATTTTTATAAAGAATAATATTAATCTATTTTAATTCGTAACATAATTGTAAACCATGAAATGTACAAAATAATCCATTCAACTTTGAAGTGACACAAATTATTATAAATTTATTTTTTAATATTTGATGCTTTCATTGTATTTTATTTTTATTAGAATATATCAAAAGTTATTCATTTACAATTTTTTAAAAGTGTTCTCGGTTTTAGTATTTTTAAAATGTTCCTAAGATTTAGATAAGTCATTTACAATGAAAAATTAGCAACCAATGTAAGACAACAGGATTTCAAATTTAAAATATGTGAATACAAAAAGAATGGAGTAATAAAATTGTAGAGAAAGTATTCTACAGCTACTTTTCGAGTGAGAGTGTAGATTCAATTGATCTAATTGGCAATTTTGAATTCTAATTGAAATTTAATATTGGCATCATACTCTAATTGGATAGATGGAATTTGTGAAAATGGTCAGAATAAAGGGATCAGACTTCTTTTGAATATAAATGGCATGTAATTGGATTAGGAAAACTGAGTCAACTATGAATTTTTTACAACTGTTAGAAAAATATAATTTTTTTAATTTCTAACTTTTTCAGCTTCTAAAATATATTTAGTGTTTTCAAAAAATCATAACTTTTTGTTTGATTTTAAAATTTCCTTTTCATTATTGAAATATAAGTAGTATTTATCTGTGAAATCATTACTAAATCCATAATTTTATTTAACAGAACAATTTCAGAAATTTCAGTGGGAGGATGATACCTTTGTACAAAGTTATCCTTTACCTGAAGATACTAATCTCCAGTCTTTCCCATTATTGAAAGATATTCATTCTAATTTGGTTTTTGATGTTTCGAAAAGAAGAGAATTAACTGTGTCAGAACAAGTATGTCCAATTATGTAATTTTTTTTCCAAAAAATTTTAATTGTTGCTTGGTGATTTAAAACTTTATACAACATTTCATTTTTTTCTTTCTTTGTCTATCAGTTATTACATCTGTTTAAATTAGCATCAATTTGAAATTTTTAAAAAATTTTTCTTTGTATAATTTTACAAAAATGTGTATATTTTAAAGATGTGTGAATTTGTAATTTACAAATATTCTGTATTACTACTTATTAATGCACCCATATAGTAATATTTCATATATTTTAGTTATGCATACTTGTATGTTTGATATAATGTTTATAAAGTCTTTTGAAATTCTTATGAGATTCTTAAATAGGAATTCAACTAACATATATAAATTGTTCTATATTAAATTGCAATATATTTTTATCAATATTAATATATTGTAAAAATTTTCAAAATGACTTTTGCAATAGGTGTATTTGCGAGTAAAATGCTTGCTTACTTTTGGAAAGTACCTTGTCAAAGCATCAGAATCATCAGTAGAATTTGATTTAGAAAAAAAGAAATATGTTTTTAATCTGAACAATAGAGCTAAAGAATCTGACAAAGAAGAAAATTCAATAAAATCTGTAAGTACTTTTAATCATTCTATGATACTCAATAATCTAAATATTTTTAAGCAAGTAATGGCACATAATGAAACTTATAATTTGATATCTGAATTGTTTTTTTTTTAATTCTATGTTCTAGACAAAAAATGATGCTGACAATCAAAGGCAATATTTGATGAGAAGCATGACTCATTTATGGTTAAAAGTAAGTATCTGGCAGGTTAAAATTTCCAAATATGTTTGATAGTTGTTCTTTCCCCCTCAATTTTATTCTTAATTTTTTTAAATACTTATAAGCTTGAATAGTGAGTAAAATTTTCATAGCTAAGTTTTTGTACTATGTTTGTAATCGAAAGTTATTGCTTGTACAGTTATTTTTGTGCACAATAGTTTAAAATAAATTTGTCATCTTGCATAAATTTTTTACAAAAAAAAAATGAATTTAAAAAGAAGTTAGAAATATTTGTTCAAAAGTTAGTTTTTATTTAAAATTTTTATGCTCATAAATTTATTCTAATTTAAGATAGATGTCTGTGTAAAAGAATTCGATGTATGAATCTTCAGAATGTAAAATTCAATTATGTTAGTATTTCTTGTATTTTATGTATTTTGTTTAATGAATTGTTTTGCAACGCTTGAAGAGCATCTGTTTCATAAAAAAACTAAACTAAACTCAGTAACGCAACAACCCATGAGAGCCAAGGCCTACTGTGCCCATCTCAGTATACAAAACTTTGGGCGCTGAGGTGCATGAGCAGGGTTCCATTGTAATGTAATGGTTCCAATTTTAGAAGTTATGTGTATTACATACTACTATTTAATATGTATTAATATGAAGAATATAACATTGATGGAAATAAATGAAATCTATTAAAATTTATAACTATGTAACCTCCACCACATATCCTAAAATTTCTACAAAATACACCCAGAAATATTTCATCCTCATACCCTGTGATATTTAACTAAATGCACTTCAATAAATTCTTATAATGAGAAAAGCAAAACCAATAAAACAAATATCCTTAACTCACACTTATAAAAAGCTGCAATTTCCAATTTGTTTATGCTAATAATTTTATCAAATCCAGAAACACATAACAGAAACTTGCACTTGTAAATGTCATGTGACTTGATCATTATGGTAGCAGTTATTTTGACACCATCTACTAGTGTTAAGAAAATTCAAACAGATTGCTCCAGTTTCAGACTGTGTATATGCGAAACTGGGCTCCCAAAGTTGCTTGGAGAACATTGTATAGCACATATAGGATATTGGTCCTGAAAGGGTTAAGAAAGAACAAATGTGCTGATAAAAAACTGTGGTTTATAATTGCAGTAGGCCATTTTTTTTTTAAAAGAACCAAAAAGATGTAGCTCAAAAAATGACATAAGTGGTGCTGACATATAATGTATGATATCTAGTTTACAATAGAAAATTTAGAAAAAGATACTGCGTCCATCTAGTATAGTGGTTAGTGACGCTGACTGCAGTGCCGTAGGGCCTGGGTTTGAATCCCGGAGAAGACATGGATGTTTGTAAATGTATAGTGCCTTTGAAGTATGGGGTTACTCTAAATAGCCGTCGAGCCACAAGTCCTCTTGTGAGGTTGGTGGAAGGGAAAGAGAAGTGGGAGGCCCCTGGCCACTCTCAGGGTGTTCTCCCTCAAAATTGGAGTAGTACCGAGCAAAACCGTGCTGTCACCTGCATGATACTCAAAGCTAAGGCTAACGACAGGCATAAAATTCTAGCCTTCGCTGTGATGAATTTCATGGACCTTGATCTGATGTTACTGTCGATCAGGTGGCATAAGTAACAACAAAAAGACTATAACAACACAACTCTACATTTCTTAGATTTATTTTTACAGTTAGTGTTCAACATGGCCTTGCTTCACATGGAATGGTAAAAGTAAGGCGAATCACAGTTCATGTGACAGTTGAGTGCAGAATGTCTAGATGAATTTCATATGTGGTTTGTTGAATGGCATCTTTGAGTTTCAGCAACAAGGAAGAGAAGAATGACTGAAAATTACTCCAAGCCAAAATTGATAGGATGAAGTATGCGACCACCACTTGACCATTTGATCTTGCAGTATCTACTTATGACTTAATCACACTAAAAGTTTTGGGGAGAAATGTCTTCACTGATGTGGCAACTAAAAGATGGAATGCCATCCTTTATGAAGTTAACTGCAGACATCTGACCTCTTGCTTATAATGCTAGCGTAACCCTGTAAAAAGTCTTCTTCAGATCCTTCTACTAATCCTCAAGGGGAGATATTTTTAATGGACTGTTTGATTCGAGAATCTTTTTCTGTGAATGAAGGTTGCTATTTAAAGTTAAATTAATCGAGTTAAAGGAGGAAGAGAGCAGTAAGGTGTTGTTAATATTAATTTGTGTTATATTTTTGATGATCAATGTGTATTTTGGCATAGAACTCGGAACCTTGTTATCAGTGTGCAGAATAAATAACCATGCATCTGCATTTCTTCATATATGCTTAAGTAAAATGTATATTGTTTTTATTAATAATTAGGGCTAATTTGCTCCCACTAGCTATTCGTAACCATATTACATTTGGAATGAATAGGAATAAAGGTTGTGTGTGTGTTAGAGATGTCTCTTCCTTTGGTTACCCCTCGCATTGGCATGAATTTAAGTCCATTACAACTTTTTCCATGCAAAAGACTGGGTTCTCACTTATCTGCAGTCACTGCTTATTTTCAAACCAGAAACTGCACCATGCTCTTCATGGAAGAAACCACCTATAATGAAACCATGTCAAACTGCCACATGAGGAGATTGAAGTGGCTTGGTCCATACTCACAGAGGTTCAATGTTGCAGTTTTTGTGTGTATTGACATCACCATGCAATGGAAAGTGGGCTTCATCAATCCACAACACATTTAACAACCATTCTGGTCAGTGCCGATTTATCCATCAGGTGTTTGGGGGTGGGGGCCCAGATAAGCTGGACTTAACCAGATTTTCTGGTTATAAATTCCGATCCGCCAGTGTCAAAGGAGCCCATAGATATTCTGCACCCAGGTCTCGAAATAAGCTTAAACCGGCACTGATTCTGGTTCTCATTCCATTTTTGTCAGAACCCACATGTCAAATCCTTTGCAGTTGTATATATTGGTACAGTCAGGTGCAGTAACTCAAATTTGTATTGATACAAATGTGTGTGTGCAGTATCCCATGAAGGATATGCTGAATCAATGATTCAGGTATGCCCAAAATCTTTCCTAGCTTCACAAGCACTGCTATTTCTCTTAGATGACAGCTTCCATACCCTCCATTACATTTTGTATGATAGTAAAACTCCCTTTTGTCAAGGAAGGTGTTTAAGAAGTTCAGATGGTCCTCCAAGTGAACTGTTTTTTAAAGCATCTGACAAACTTCAGTATCCCTGGATGTGAAATGGAGTCTTTTCTTGTTTTGAATTGTTTGCCATGCAAAATTTTTCCATGTATCAATTGCTGATTCATCATTTTTGTAAAAGAGCTTAACCAACAACAATTGATCTTAAATAAAGAGACCATGTATAACCAGGTGTTTTATTAAAAATCTGATTTCGCACAAATCTACTTCTTTTATGTATGCCAGTGCTATCTTTCATGTATGTTTCCTTTTAACATTTTTTTTAAGTTGTAACAAATTTTTGGCACAACTAAAAAATATTAAACAATATTAAAAAAATTTTCATTTCTTTTAAAAAAATTTGCCATTATATTAAATGAAAAATGAAAAGAAAATATGTTATTTCTACAAAGAATTCATTAACTTCCAGGCTGAAATAGATGACTTGAAAACATTTGTTGATGGTCACTCAACTTCACCAAAATTATCACCTATTTTAGTTACTGATACTAGTGTTTTATGTTCAAATTTACCATCTTTGAAACAACTTGTGAGTACAGAAAAGTTCATTGTAGTTGTTCCTTTAGTGGGTAAGTAAAATCTTTTTTTCCTCTTTATATCTGTTGAATCACAGTTCAATTTGCATCTTTTAAAACTAAAAAAACAGCTATAGAAAAACAATTTTAGGAAGGGAAAGAAAATCATGATCTTTTTTTGAATTTCAGCAAGAATATATGCAAATAAAAAAAGTTAACTTTTCAATTATGCTTTCATGTTTCTAATTTTATCTTTTCAAAATATAAATTATTGCCCTTACTGTAACACATCTTTTAAAAATATCCCTTCACAAAAATAATTATATTGGATTTATTTTTAAAAAAACATTAAAAAAAATTACTCTAAAATTTAATCTCAATCTTTTGGAATCTTTTATAAAGAATGAACAGAGACAGAATTCAAAGGATAAAGTAAGTATTGCAAAATTAACAAATTTTATTTACATATATACAGCTGATACTCTAAGCCAGGGATGGTGAACTAGTGGCACACGACACAAATCAAAATGGTTTGCATTTTATTTCAAAATAACAAAGTTCACTCTCGAGTATTCCAAACAAATGCGGCTAGGAGTACACTCCTTTGTTATTGGCCTACCTTAGTTACGTCATGGACTACAGTTGCTTATGATGCAAAATTTGTCTACGCATAGCATAGTCAATTTCTTTGAAACTACTTGTAGTTTAAAGGTTATTTGTGTTATATTTACGATTTTTAACTATTATTTAACATGGCTAGCTCAGCAAAAGAACAAAAAGGGCAAGGTAGTAAGTGTAGCAAAGAATTTCAAATTCGTTGAATCTAAAAATATGGCATTATTAGTAAAGGTGACATGGTGAGCGTTTTATGTTCTGGAACAGTGGTATGCAGAACATCATCTGTAAAACGGCATTTTGAAACATATTACAAATCCTCTTATCAATAAAGTGAACCACAGCAAAAATAATTAATTGTTTAAAATCTATTTGGTAGATGATTCCAATTCAGCATGCATTCTACTAAAAGCAACATCTTACAATAATTTATATTAAGTTATTTATCATCCAATTTGCAACAACAGAAGTCAAACTAATGTTACTTTAATTTGAATTACACACATAACTAAAACATTTACAACTATACAGTGCAAAAGGTATTTTTTCATTGTGAATAATGCGTTGTTGTTGCGTTGAGTTGTTAGTATTTAGTTTTATTATTTTTTCACTCATCACAAGTCAAAATTATTTGACGACACGTCTATACCTCATTAAACACTTCTTTAGGAAAAATATCACATTGATCCGTAAATGTTCGCCATCCCTGCTCTAAACATTACCAGTGAGCAGGTTCATTGACCTTACATGGTTTCTGCTGCTTCTCTCACTTGCCACCCACACATTACTTTGCTTTTATACCTTTTGTTCATTCCATTCTTTGCTTGGAGGAATTCTGATTCTACATACTCATACAAAATATTGGTTTTGGAAATTTTGCTTGAGCTTTCTAACTTATATCACTGCACATTAATTACTTTACCTGTTTGTATTAATAATATAATTATTTTATATAGTTATTGCTAGTTTGGATCATTTAAAAAGAGAAAGTATTGCAGCCAGAGAAGCTTCACGGTGGGTAGAATCGGAACTAATGAAAGGTGGCCGGTAAGTTTTTGACTAGAAATATTATTAGAATTTTTTTCTGTTGTTTAATTACAAAAGTTTCATTGTTTAATTACAAAAGTTTCATGTTCCATTGCTTTTTTACTTGCTTTGTTCAATAGGAGATATATTAGAGCACAGAATCAAGTGGAAAAAAGTAGTCTGGTTCCAATAAAGTATCCAAGAAAAAAAGATAAAGAAGCATGGTGTGTTCTTAATATTTTTTTCAAGTATTTATACAAAAAATTAATTTTTTGAATTATTAACAATGGCTGTATGTTGTTTACTGAATTATAATTATTTTATTGGATTAAAATATTGTTTTGAATTCTTATTATAATTTTATGAATATATTTTAAATTACATGTCCTGTTTTTGAAATAACTTGTATTGTAATTGAGTTTTAGTATAATTCACATGACAATTTTAAATCATATGCAAAAAAAATTGATAAAAGTGTCATTGAATGCTAACTTTTTTTGGTCCTGTACACCAAGCATATTAATGTTGTTGTTTCTTATCTTCAAACAATCTAACATGTGTCAGATCAGCTCCAGAAGGTTGTCGACCGCCAAAAATTCTACAATAAGAGAATTGAATATTAAGTACCCCTTAGAACGTCTTAATGCATCTCAGAATGTGATCGGGTGAAGCTGGATGGTCATAGCATTTCTTACAAGTGAGGTGGCTACTTGTTAGTCTAGTCAAAGCAGTCTGAGAACCATGGCAACATTTGATTTCCAGCAGAGAGTCCGGGTATGTTCCTGTGTGCCAGTGATGGAATATGTCCTATCAAATTTAGTTTAGATTAGGGGGTCTTCAATTAGTTTTGATTAGGCATGGCCCACAGGCCAAGAATGGTCCACTTTGAATTATTTAAATTTGAGGCAATTTCAAAAACAAATTGCCTTGTCTGCTTTTTGTTGTAAAAAACACAATTTTTTCTGTTATTCTTGATATTTAAAACATTCCACTGATGTATTTCATATCCATTTGAAAAACTTTTCTGAAAATGACCAATTTTTCAAAAATTTCACTGTATTTCAAACAATTTTAAATATAAAAAAATCTAATAATGCATAAAACTTCAGAAGTTTTCGTAAAAGAGGTGGACTCTCATCTTTAACAAGTTTGCAAAGTATTTTAATTTGACTTCTATTTAACTTTTTTTTAATATTTATATATATATACAAATATGTAAACACCATCTCTTGTTATAATCTAAAAAGTCATATTCTTGTGAAAGAAACCTTCCTTTTTTTATATACAATCTCCTGACTACAATATATATATAGTCAGGTGGCCCGCAAATCTCTGTGAATTTATTGATATAGCCTACAGATCATTGTAAATTTATTAATTTGGCCCTTGAGCATGAAAGGCTGAAGACCCTTAGTTTAGCTCTTGTATTTGAGTACAGTTCTTGATAAGTGAGCGAAGTGCCAGTAGCCATTTCATTCTTCAGCTAGTCTATCAGCAACCTCATTCCCTCTAATGTTAACATGTGATGGAATGCATTAGAGGTGGGTCTGAGAGATCTTCCTCAGTTCGAACAGAATAGAAACACTGGTTTAATTGTTTGTAGAGGACAAACCACTTGGATGCTGTAGTGCACTTCAGCTGTTAGATAAAATCCATAGTTCCCCAAAATCACAATCATAAGACATGGTAGCCTCAAGCCCTAGATTAATTGCAATTAACTCACTCCTGAAGGCAAAGTAAGTGTCAGAGTTGCATTGCTTTATTATAGTCTCAAGGTGGGGGTGCTAATCAAAATACTGCTGCCAGTACGATCTTCTGTATGACTCTACTGTCAGTATAGACCCTCACTGCATCTTTAGGAATGCAACTAATAATTTATAGAGCCAACTGTCTAAGATAGTCTTCATGGTGAGTTTGCAGTGGATTTCAGATCAAAGTGGAAGAAAACTCTCATCAGTCCCACTGAGGGATCAATAAGATTCTGTATTGATATAATGCTAAAAGATAGAGATACAACCTCCAGTTAGAACAGGTTCTGAGTTTCTGCAAAGTTAAAAGAGCTGTAATTCTTCAGCATAATTATATTACCTTTAAATGTAGATTGCTATCACTGAATTTCTCCCCAAAAATCAGATCATTTGAATTTTACTTCTTTTACACCATGAAAATTTTCTTAAGGCTACACAGTACCCTTTTGCAAAAAAAAATTATTTGAAGACACTAACAGTAAAAATAATTTATGGTTTATAGATTATATTATTAAGTTGATTGTGTGAAAGTAAAAAGTCAGTTTGACCAGCCATTGTTTTACAATTTTTTCAAACTCTTATAAAATGCTCACTTTTTAAAAATTTATTTTTAAGTTATTTATGTTTCTTAGATTATTACAAACAAAAGTTAGTATAGATTGAAAATCTATTCCCTTGTTGATTTTTAATAATTATTTTTCTAGAAAAACATAGAAAAAGCACAAATTTTTTTAAAATAGTAACTTAAGCATTTTTTAAAAATAACTAGATATCTCAGCCCTAAATCCATAATAACTTTTATAGAACATATGTTTGGGAGTACATACAAAAGATTTTAAGACTATCATGAACAGAAAAAAAAGCCTTGGGGATTAGAAAGCACTTATACCTTCAAAACTGAAAGTCTGAGAAAAATGCAGTTTGTAAAGGCATAAAACAAAAAATTATAATGCCTGTAAAGCTCTAATTTTTTAATATGTTATTTTCCAATGTATGTTCTACATTAAAACACTATTCTAATTAAATATGATTGAAAATAATTTTTTAAATTCAAAATATATTTTTGCATAATGTAGCATTTGTTACGATGACAGGTTATTCAGCTTGTAATCTCAACCTAATATTTTCACAAAAGTTTTGAAACACAAAAAACACTTATGTACAAAATAATAATGATGCTAACTTAAACTATAAACAGCAAGGTTTGTTCATAAAATTTAATTTTTTTTTCACTTTTAAATCGGGCAGTTTAGGAAGTTTTAGCTCTTGTTGTAAGGCTTTAAAATACTAAAATATAGTACTGCAATATGTTTAGTATAATGTAGTTTAGTACATCAAGGAAATATTCAGTTTTATCTGCAATACTTGAATTCAGAATACTTATATTTGGAAGTATTGCAGTATCAGCTGAGGACTGATTTTTGGATACATCATTTTCAGTAGTATTCCATCTCTTCCAACTATTGTTTCTCGCAGCAACCTATGAATCTTTTGGCCATGGCATTTTCACAACAGGAAAAATTAATGATAAAGCTTCTAAGTTATATAAACTATTTTTTAAAGCAAAAATTGGCCTGGAAATCAATTTTAATTAATTAGGAGAATTCAAAAAATAATCAAACAGAAATGATTTGTCTTGAAAATTGGGATTAATAAACATTTCACAAAGAAAGAGTTGATTGTGCTCAAAAATATTTTTAATTAATTTAATTTAAGAGTGGAAAAATGCTTTAAAATGAAACAAAAACCATAGCTCAGAAAATTTTAAATATGTTTAAAACTAATTAGTTAACAGATCTGAAATTTGTTGCCAAGCTTCTCATTGATAAAAGCCACAAAAAAAAAGCAACAACAACAAAAAAATTCGTTAATTAGGAAATTTGTAGGGTACTGTGTAGTCTCTCTTAAGAGTAGTAAAAATGAAAAAGTGTAATATAAATTAATTGTGTGTGTGTGTGCCTTGTATTTAAAAAAAAAAAAAAAAAACTTCGTCTTGTAGCTGAGTAAAAATTTCACATTTTCAAGCAGTACATTAAATTCAGCATTTTTTGCCATTTGAGGATTTGTCAGGTAAATGAATGATGGTATTGGAATAATTTTTTGGACGATGATATTAGAATTCATGTTAAGTTTTTGAATATTCCAGTTTTATAAGTTGTAATATTAAATACTATAGCTTGAAATTATTAAAGTTTATTCCATTATATATTTATTAAAACTTTTTCCATCCCCATGTTTTAAAAGGCTATATTGAGTTCATCAAATTATTTTTTAAATGCATACTAAACTATATTGTAAAATTAGATGGCCTTTTTGCTTCAATAAATGAAATTATACGTGGTTAAAATAGTGTATTATAATTTTGCTTTGACAGTATTATTAGGAATAAAAATATGAGTGGAAAATTTTGAAAATATTTAGAAGTGGGATATTTTTAATTTATTAAATAAAAATTTTACTGTAAAAAATTTTAAATCAAAATTTTAAGATTAAGTAATAAGGATGAATAAATTGCTGTTATAATAAGCATGCTTAAAAAGTTGTGTGGTAATCTTATATTTCTTTTCATATCCTGTATTTATGAACATTCTTTCTAATTAAACAGTGCATAACTGATAAGTTGATTGTATTTTCTTATAAATCAATAAGATGCATGCAATTTATTTCATAAAAACTGCATTTTTTGATTCTTAATCAAATTTATCCCTCTTGATTTTATAGGGATTTTTATCAAGTACTTGAATGTTGCAACTATTTTGCTCAGCAGCAAACAAATGGTAGATCAGGCAGCCATCTAGTCACTTTATTGGTAGGATCCTTACATCATTTGCCTGAAAATGCTGTTGCTGTTGCTCAATCAATAGGTAATATATATGTTGTATGTATTTATTCATCAAATAGAGTTATGACAAAGCTTTTATTATTTCGAAACCAACAAAAATTGATATTTATTTTTTTGATAAAAGTCATTTTGCTTTGTATTAAATCCAGATTTTTTCTTTTGCATTTTGGGAGTACTAAAATCATTTTGAAATGTTTATATAATTGTGAAAGATAAATCCACATCCTTCCCTTTTAATATAAAAATGAACTGAGTGATACAATGTTTGTTTAATCTGTTTCATTAAAACACAGTTTAAAGAAAACTAACACTTCATGTTACTTATTATATACAGGTATAGAACAAAATAATAGGAGCACCTGAGGAAAAATGAAAATTTTTTATCAGTAGGGGGTTGGGCCACCTTAACAGCTTATATTCAATGTGAGGTTGACAAACAAAGATCTTGAGCAAAGTTCATCATATTGCACCCCAATTCCTCATGCATGGCTGTCTCGAGTTAAGATAGTGTGCACGGAGAAGGAAATCGAGTACAGACTTAGTTCTCAAAAAAAAAACCCTGTAAACACTAAATGATGTTCAGATCTGGTGATTGGAGACACCACGTTAGGTGTTCTACTTCATCATCATGCTGATGATGATGTGTGTCATCTTGGAACACAGACCGTTCTCGCAGAAAGTCTGAAGCATAGGGTGAAGATGATTTGCGAGAATGTTTCAATAATGGTTGCTTGTGATCCTGTCCCTCAAGACAATGAGAGATCCCAATCTACGGGAAGGTACTGCGTCCCACACCCTCGCAGAACTCCCTACGTATTTCACAATTGCAATCAAGCAGTCAACATGGAATGCTTCTGCTGGTGTTTGCCAGATGAACACGCATCTGGTGGTCTGGAATAATGTAAAAGAGGATTCATCATACCAGATGACTTGTTCCTATTGCAGTTGTGTCAAGTTTCGGTGGTCTTGCACCACTGTGGTCTCTTCATAGCATTCCATGCCAAAATTACCATGAATGTTCACAGCATGCAACTCCTGTTGAATAGTTTTCATGTATACAGGGCTCTGAAGTTGGATATTCATCTTGAACGTTATCTGCAGCAGTGAAGTTTAGCGTTTTTGGGCGGCTATACTCTTGAACATCCATCTATCACAGTTCTTCAACTTTTGCACACTGTTGTGATTTGCTGAAGACACCTTACCCATGTTTGAGTAGGCTGTCATAACCTTTGACACAATGGTCCTTGAAACATCCACAAGGTTAGCTGTTATGGACACGGATGATTCAGCAAGGCGAGCTCCAATTATTATGCATCTTTTCACTTTGGAGAGGTCTCATCACGTTTTGATAGGAATGAAATTTTCTCATACAACTCTCACACTGCCAAATGCTTGACTGATACCTTCCTTTTCACCACCACTAGGTGGCACATTGTTGCGACACATGACAGTTTATTTTGGATGGTCGAAGGATTCAGCTTTCTTTCTCCCTTTTGAAGATCTTTTCACATATCTATGGAAAACTCCTCATTTTATTTATAAAGCTACCATGTATAATAAAGTTTTAAATCACTTTTGGATTTTTTACATGTTCATTAATTATCTTTGAAGGTTTTCTATGTAATAAATTTATCTGAAGAAATCATGTGTGGAATGTAAGGATTGTTTAAAATTCATAATTCCTGAAAACTTTTTATCTTTTTTTGAAGTTGGAAATAAAATTTTGAACTGTGTGTAAATTTTAAAATCATATTCGTATATAAAACATGAATGTTAAAAACATTGTTTTTATTCTCAAGTAATTTAGTATTTAGGTATTTTCTATAAAATATTTTCAGAGAACTTTATGCACGAACATGAATGTTAAAAACATTGTTTTTATTCTCAAGTAATTTAGTATTTAGGTATTTTCTATAAAATATTTTCAGAGAACTTTATGCTAAATGCATTGGAGATACTTTCAGTACCTCATGTCAAGAGTCCTCTTCCCATCTCTATTTTTGTGTTCTTAAATAAAATATAAATATTTCTACTAAAGTTTATTATAAGTTTTTGCATGTAACATTCTCATTTATGATTTATGTTCCTTTTTAGATGTTACAATTGAGAAACTTGGAGGTTTTATTTCAAAATGGCGCTCATCGTTGAAGAATCCTGGATGAATAAACAAGAAATTTCAGCTGGTGTTTCCCAAATGTTCCATGTGGCAGTGTGAAAGCCCATTTAAAACCACTTGGTTCAAAGCCAATTATTAATATAAGGGGCCTACATATGTCGAATGCTAATGAATATGTGGTGTATTGTCATTGGCAGTATTAAATTACATCAACAACATTAACACTCAGGCTTTAAAAATTGCCTTGAAGAGAGAAATAAATTTTTTTGACAAGAACTGTGTTTTATTTTATCTCTACTCCAAAACTTTCTTCTGAAATATGAAACCAGAAAGAAATTTAATCCTGTGAATTGGTTGAAATGTCTTTTACACTTATTACTTTGATTTTAATGTTTCAATTCCATTCAAAAAATAAATTAGCCTCTTTTGAAAAAATCTATTGTCTTACTTTTGCAATGTTTTAAAATTATATAAAATTTTAACTGCTTTATCTTGTTAAATTATATATCAAGGGTGGCCAACAAAATGCTTGCCTGCTAGGAGTCATGTTGTGGCTCACAGAGCTCAGTGAAATGAACCTAAATGTTAACTTTCATTTGTACCACCAAAAGAGCATTATATCATGAGTCATTCATATCATACACATAACTATGGGAGTATTTCTGACAGAACTCTATCCTTACAATTTCTTTGATGTTAAAGCTGATTTTAAAATGCATGTTAGGCCTATTTGTGTAGTGCAGTGGTCCCTGGGTCAAATGGTAACAGGCCACTCAAGGAACATTAAATTTCCATTTGAATTACTGTGGTGCTTTTCTAATGGGTTTATGCAACTTGCCATGGGCAAGAGATTATTGGAGCAGAGAGATGTGATATAAAGCGCACATGTGCATAATATATAAGCAATAGCCCCCTTAGCAGGGCACAGAAAAATTGCCTTAAGTTGACTGGTCTGTGGCAATAAGAAAGTTGGAGAGCACTGGTGTAAAGTATAAGTATAGTATGCATTGCCAGACCAGTTTTCAGGAAGCTCACAAACCTTATTGGGCTTATAACTACTTTTAGTCAAGGTTATTTTGTAGTTTTGTTCCATTATCACCACTGTGCCTAGATTTTGCGATCAATATTTGAATTCTTGTAATAAATGTGTTTAAAGTACTTTAACCATATATCCATGTCTCCTGCACCATTTCGGTAGATTAATAAACCCAGCTTTTATTTTTTCATAATAGTGAATATTTAAAACTGTTGAGTAGCAAATTATACATAAACCATAATACTGTGAGAAACTACTTTTACACTAATTTGAAATTGCCTTTAGTAATTACTATTGGTAGTTTTCTTCCATTTAAAAATTAAAATGTACCACAGCATCAAGTAGTAAAGACAGACAAAAAAAAAAGTATTTGGACTATGTTTTAATGTCGATGAAAAGTAGTTCAAAGCATATACTGACTGTACAATAAATCTGTGTTTTGAGAGTGTAAGATCAAACATACCAAAATATCCTTTTGAGTTATTTTGTTTACTTGTTCTTACAAATGAGCTAATAATCTTTTTAGAGCCGAGAGTCAACATGCCACATAAAAGCAAGTTATGCAGTAGCCATGATATTAAATCTGAAGCCACATTCTGATGAAATGATTACGGAATGTCTGAAAAGGATTTCTCAAAAACGAGTCTGTCATCAGACTTAGAAGTTGTATAGATACATTGAAGATCATTTAAAAAGTTGAGCATCCAAGTTTATTATGCTCTGGTATTGGATGAAAGCACTAAATGTCTGATGCCACCCAAATGACAAGTTTTAAGAGGGGTGTCGATGACCTATAAAAGTTGGTATGGTTTTAAAACAAAAAATTTTTTGTAGACAATCTATATGCTGTCTTGGAACAGGAAAAAATAAGTCTGAGAGAAAAAAATTAGTTTATAAAGGCATAAAACAAAAACTAATGCCTGTAAAGGTCTTAATTTTTAATTTTCCAACTTATGATGTATATTGAAATGCTAATTAAAATTGTTTTGGAAAAGGTTGATAGCATTTGTAACAGATTTTCGTACATTTACATACAAACCTGATGACTTCTAATTTTTCTATTTTAAATCGGGACAATATACAAAGCTTCATTTTTTATCTCAATATTTTACATTGTATTTTAAAGATGTTTTATTTTCAATACTAGTACATAAATTTCAGCTGAAAGCTGGCTATTGAATATTTTTAGAAGTATTTCAAATCTCATTACTAATCAGCAACCCAATAACATTTTCCCATGGGAAAAATCAATACAAAAAACACTTCCAAGTTATAAGCTATTATTTCAAAATACCAATCTTAGATAAGTAACTGAGAACTCAAACCATAAGAAAATTATTTTAGTAATGAAAAAATTGTCTTCAGAAATACTTCAAAAGTGAAACCAAAATTCTGAAAACTTAAATATCAAAACTGGTTCTAAAATTTGGGGGCTAAGCTGCTTGATAATGTAAGCCACAGGAAAAGATTAGATTTATGTTTTTTAGGGTAGCCTTATAAAATGAAAATAGCCACTGGGAACAAGTCAAGAGCAAAAAGTTTCCAGTGAAATATGAAGGAATTCACAGGAGGCTGTCTCATGTGCCTTGTCTGAAATGAATTTTAAGCCAACTTCAGGATTTCAAACATTCCGACCAATGTCATTTTGCAGTAATAAATTTATCACCAGGAATATTGTGTGAAATATGTGTTATATATAGTTAGTTCTATAAAATACATTTGGAAAAGGAAAAATCCCTTTCCTTAAATCTAATATAAATATTTTTTTAAGAAACACTTCAGCCTGCAAACAGCTTTTTGGTTATATGAAGCATCAAAATATTCTTTCGGAAAACTTGGCATGCAATAACCTCAAAACTGTTTTGAACAAATAATATTTTTAATTATACTTTTCATAAGACAATTTTAAGATTGTTTTTCCAAGAAAAGATAGTTAAAACGCCCATTTTCTCTCCCTTTAACTAGGCCAGGGATGTGTTCGACTACAATGCCTTTTCCAGCAAGTGCAGTTTGGTTGAAGTTTCAAACAAAAATACACCCCCAGTGCAAAATTTTTCTATAATTTGGCTAGATTGCAGAGGTTAGACACCTATATTAGGTTAAAGAATAACTTTTAATGTGTTCTCTTTAAAAACTGCTCCGTTCCTATAGAGCAATGTGTAGCCAAACGATAATCATTTCATCAATATAATTGTACAGAGATTTTTTTTAATACAAGAAACCCTCATTTCTTCCACAAAACAGATCCATTAGTGAAATCTGTTCAAAGCTTTTGTCATTCAGTTGGGTTAGGAAGTTAAACTTATCTATACACTTTTTCTTTTAAAAAGTTCTTGCACAAAATATACAACCATCAAAAAGCAAGCTTGATAAATGTGACGATTTTTGTAACATTTGTGAATACTCCATTTGAACCACCCAACTTCACATGCAACAAGAGATGAGACTTGATTTTTCAGGAAGAAAATGATTGACATAGAATTTTTACTATCAAAATAGTTCTAAGTATGTTGCATATAACTGGTGGCCAACCCGCATGCCACAGTGGAACACCAAGACTGACTGAAAAATTAATTTTTATTGTAGTGGGGTCGACAAGCCCCAAGATCTCAAAATTTGGATCAAAATGTTTTACGCTAAAAATAAATATCACTCAAAACTAGCTGATGTGCATCTTTAATAACCTAATTTAAATTTGTAAGCATCTCTTTGACTTAGTAAAACAAAAGTAGTAATTCAAAAGCAAATACTAAACATTTAATTATTTTGAATTAAATTATTCTAATTACTCATTTTTTTTATACCTAACCTATAATTGATTGAACTTGGATTTTTATTTTAATAAACTTTTTACAAGTTTGTACTTTAATCTTTTGTATAAATATTATTTTTAAATTTCAATTACATAGACTTGCATTAAAAAATGTACTATTTGCATAAACATCCCATAAGCTTAAAAGTAACATTCCCAATTACTTATTTCACAATATTCATTTGAACAGTTAACCTACTTTCAACAAATGCATTAATATGCAGCTTAACTCCTTAAATGACTTTACCGAGAAGTTAATTTACAAAATAGTATCGAGAAATTTTTAGTAAAAAAACCTATTTCTTCAAAAACTAAGAAATTATAACCAATAAGTACTTTTAAAAATTCTCACATAACTAATCCATAATAAAAGGAATTCTTAGAACAAAACTAATATAAAAATCCACTCTACATAACTATCCTACTGAATTGGAATGGTGGTCTCCAACTGCTTTGTACAACTCTGAGAAGCCCATGAACTAATGGGACTTGGGTGTTAATATTTGGCATTTGTAAAATAAATTTAAAAATCAACCTTAACCAAATAGTACGCTGATTTCGTGCAACTTGATATTTCTTGCGAATTAGTTTTTGTTAGAATAAATCTGAATTTGCAGGAAAATTACATAAAAGCAAAACATTCAAAAATAAGTTAATAATACTTGTGCTATGATTCAATAAAATAAAAGACTATTTGCTAGCCAGCTTTTATTCAGTTCACATATCCATCACATTTACAAAGATCAGCTGTCTAGTTTTATTATAAGTTTTTTTCTTTTAATTTACAGTCCTTTATAATTTATCTAGATATTGGTCAAGTTCTGGTAGAGAGTCTTTTAATCCCTTACGTTTTCTTGTGTCCATAACAATTTGGTAAGGCCTAGATTTGCCATCCATGGGATCTCCAGGAAGAATTTGCCAATGGTCAAATACACACTGTGGAAAAGCTTGTCCACCCGTATTAGAACGCAGATCAGCAGTGAATCCTAAAAATAAATTATTCATCTATTTCAATCCTGAATAAAAATAAAGTATACATAACCAAATCTTTAAAAGCAATTGTTACAACTGCACCTTTCAAAATAAGAGCACTACTAAATAAGAATGAATAAATATGAAAATATTTTACTCACCAAAAGATTCATTTACTGGCAAGTAAGCTTTAACGAAAAACATAGGTGTACCAGCAACTTGCGATTCTTCAAAGACATGACCACGACGACGATTCAAAACACCATAGATTCCACCAACAGCACTTTCAGGACACTGAAACAAATACATTCTTAAGAAAACACGACTTAACTGTGCCTGATAATATTACTAATTCAGATTTTATAACTAAGCTTGCATTTTAAGTTGAAGCTACTTAAATCCAATAAGATTGCAAAATGTTTATGAAAATATGTGTTACATTTAGCCTATGAATATTTAGTTCCCACAAAAGATCTAAAAACTGATCAAGTTTTGAACAACTTTAGGAATTGCCATTAACTCCAAATTCAAGTAAGAATCCATTTTATATTGGAAGAAATAAATGAATCTTCCAAGATGAAGACTTTTTTAATCTAACAAAGCAACATCTTCAATATTAATGATAGTAACAATTATACATGTGTATATATAAATACCTGGATCTCTACTAAGTATACTGGTTCCATAATACGTGGATCAGCAGTCAAAACTGAAGCATAGAAGACACGTCTAGCAGTAGGGATGATCTGTCCACCACCTCTATGGATAGCATCAGTGTGAAGAGTTACATCATGAATATCAAATCTCACACCTCGCATATTTTCTTCACACAACACACTCTAAAAGAATAAACGATACATCAGATCTCTACTAACAGGTACAGATATTTTAAAATATATGGACGTAAAAAAAAACCCATACCTCTTTTGTAGCCCATTGGAATCCAGCTACAACACTATCTTTGATTTCATTCAAATACTGTACTCCCTTTGTGACATCAACCAAAAGATTAGGTCCAGATCCTTCAGGTCCAAAGCACCAGATCTTTCTAGCCTCAGTAGAATCCCATTCATATTTTTCTACAAGGTAACGACCTCGCGCTTTGAAATCATCTTTGTGAGTGACAGAACCCTAAGAATAAAAGTCATTTTTAAAATAACTTTGGATTACTTATTTATTCCAGGATGGCAACCACCACAAAATTTAGCATGCAACTAATAGCTAATTTTAACAAAAACAAATCTTTAAAAAATCCTACACTTAATTACTCACTTTGTCAATGTCCTCGGCTAGACCTTCAGACAGTGGTGTTGCTTTCACGAAGAGACGGTTGTGTTTGTTAGGAGATTTGGACAGACACATAATTCTAGACTCTTCAGATACACTTTCTCTGTAGGTTACAACTGGATCAGTTTTCTTTAAGGGAATGCAAGCGTGATCTTCTTCCAAATCTTTTAAGCAAATCTCAAGATGAAGCTCTCCAGCACCAGCAACAATATGCTCACCCGACTCTTCAATGATACATTGAACCATAGGGTCAGATTTTGCTAAACGTTTCAAACCCTCTACTAATTTAGGCAAATCAGATGGATGTTGAGGTTCAACAGCAACTCTCACGACAGGACTCACTGAGAATTTCATAACTCTCATGTTATGAGCATCTTTGAAAGTTGAAATAGTGCCAGTCTTTACCAAATATTGATCAATACCAACCAAACCACAAATGTTACCGCAAGGAACATTTTCAATAGCTTCAACATACCGTCCCATCATAATCACAGTTCTGAAACAAATGAAAACTAATTACAATACAATTTACATAAACCATAAATTCAACACTGACACATTACAACTAATTCTCCAAACTTTAGAAATTTAAAATTTACCTCTGGGCATTTTTCTCGTTCAGGTCGTCTTTCTTTCCTGGTACATAGTTTGGTCCCATGATTCTTACTTTCTGTCCAGATTGAACAGTTCCAGAGAACACACGACCAAAGGCATAGAAACGACCTTTGTCCGATGTGGGTACCATTTTTGAGATGTACATCATCAATGGACCATGAGGGTCACAGTTCTTGATAGCTATAAAAAAATTTTAAGTTACACCTGGTGTTTAATATTTCTATCTATGTTGTAAAATCAAAATATGAATTACGAAATCTTAAAATCTGTCATAATATGAAATACAAGTAAAAATTACTACACCACTTCTATTATTAAAACTAATACTAACCAACTGCTGCCTCATCATCAAGAGGACCTTCATAAAGAAGCTCCATTCTATATTTCTGGGCAGTAACAGGAGATGGAAGATGAATTGCTATCATTTGAAGTAGGGTATCACCAGCAGGCAACCATGTCCTCATAACTACTTTTAATAAACTTTTGCCATCCTTATCTTTATCATCACCCTTTAGCACGATTTTAAGTTTATCTAGCAACTGGGCAGTTTCTTCTTTTTGAAAATTCATAATTGCATTGAAAACCTATAGAACAAATTATGAAGTTAATATCATTAGTAATTATTTCTTTACAAAACATATACAAACAGTCAAATGTAAATTTTTTTTTTAATTAAAGTAAATATCTCCAACTTAGAGCAACGAATTTGATACACCTCTTAGCAACAATTTTATATTGAGCCAAAAGCATTATTTACAAATATGAAGTCAGTACAAAATGAAACTAGATGGTTTAAAGTCCAAAAGCTAATGGCAACTCCGCTCTTGACACACAAGAAACAAAGTCAAGAGTTAGCTGGCCTTCTGCACCCATGGTTACGGCTCAACCCTGGATTTTCATGCAGAAAATAAGAGTGGCAATGATGCATGATTATATGGCTTGGGAAGAAAATACCAAGTGCCCTTTTGACTCTAGTGCTCTCTTGGCAAAATTAAAATTTTAAGTACGGTTTCACATCGCTGGAGCTCAGGTGGCTCTTTCTGGGCATCAAAATTACTAACGGTAATTGCTATCACCTGTATGGCATCGTACTAAAAAGTGACACCAGCTGACATTAACATTACATAGATGTCTAAAAGCAATGCCAGTTTAGCCTTAAAAAAAAAAAAATGAATAATGAACAGTCATATTCATCTATAACTCAGAAACTTACTATAGAACATTTCTAATACCAGTTTCTGAAAAAAAATATTTCAAAGACTAAATACTATACTAGCGTATAATCGATATTACCAAAAAAATTGCCATTTAGGTGAACATATCCTTACTTTTTGGACCAAATACCACCCTACATGTAATATCAAAAGTTGCATAATGTGAGAGATCTTTTAAGGCTGTTTTAGCTAATATTAAAGAATAGGACCTAAATTCAGAATATTTTTTCAGATATAAAAGTACTGACATAACATATAAACATATTCTGGCTTCACTATCCTGCAGAGAACCTGCATTATACACATCTTCACTCCTACATCGTAATGCTAAATGAGCTATAGCTTCACATTAAAAGAAAAACTAATTATTTCTGAAATATTTTGAAATTTTAAAAACACTATTATAAACAAATGCATGAGTTACAATGTCACAAATTTTTTTATAAAAATAGAGGCATTTTTTCTGTTTGAAAATGTGCTTACCTTTCAGTTCACATTTATGCATATGGTGAAAACAGCCTTAACTATACATTTAGCCGTGTCTTTACACAGGACATAATGAAACAGTTTCTAGTTCCATAACAGACAATTGTTTTAAAAACTTAGGAAGAAATACTTACTTTATAAATAGGATCCAATATAAACATAATAAAGGCACGTTTGTAACCTTCATCACACTTCTTCGACCACTTTTTAGTTTGAGGATTATAGAAATTTTCACCCCACATTTTCTTCATAAGTTTATCTACATCAATTTTAAATTTTTCTGCATACATTTCAGCAAACTGCTTTAAGGTAAAGGCCCAACCATGGAGACCAGATCCAAAACCAACATTACCTTTAGTTGGATCGACCTGAAAATATTTACAAAAGGATTACAATCCGCTTCACAAATACAGGCCAAAACTTTAAATTCATAAGATTAAAAATTAGATGAAATTTACAAGGCTTAACTATTAAACATTTTTAATCCTTACTTTAAAACAACCAATTTACATAAAGGTTTAAGGAAAAAGAATGATTTTGATCGAGTTTATTTTAAAGAAACTCGTGCAACCAACTAAATCAATACTTACGTATCATCACAATCTATTGGCAACATAACAAACATAGCACATGATTGCCAATTCAGCACAAGCGAAATTGGGGTTGCCAATTTGGCGAATTATCTTGAACGTTGACAATTGTTGCGATAATACGCAAGTACCACTAAATGATTTTAGAAAAAATTATTTAAGAGAAAAATAAGTACAAAACCTTACATTAATATCCCCCATGGGACCAGTTTCATCAGAATAGGTAGCTATTATAACATTTATATTTTCCACACATCTTTGAAATGCTTGATACAAATCTTCAGGTTCTAGTTGCAAAGTAAGAAGAGCCAAGTCCATCTTGTTCATAAACAAGATTGGCCTAATTCTTTCAGCAATAGCCTGTCTAAGTACAGTTTCAGTCTGGACACACACACCTAGAAAAGGAAGTCATTTTAAAATATATTACACAAAAAAATTTCAAAAAGAAATACTAGACACTTCTCAAATATAGAAGTATTTGTTATTAAATATATACAAAAAATTACCATCACCTTACAAGTGCAAATAATTATAGGAATCAATGATGTCTTAAAGACTCCTTGAGATAATGGACTTCTAAGATATAGCCTTCCTTTCTAATTGAGGACCTTTTTAAGTACAGTATTCAAATTAACCAAATAAAAGTGTACGACTCATAATCTCTCAAATCAATTTAACCAATTACTAGCTTTCAACTAAATGTAACAATGTTGTATGGTGGCAAGATTGGGGTTAGACAGGAATCGCATGCAGTTTTGTCACTGTTGCCAGTTTGTATAATTTCAAAATTCAGATTCTCTGGGCCTGAACCTGTATCTTATCTCCATAGTTACATTAAACAATATTCTTTCTATTACCACTAAGAATTTCATATAATTTTAAACCAATTGCATGTTACTTATTAAAAATACAGAATTAAGATAGCTTATACAACAAGATTTAACGTATATATATAAATCATGTTGCATATCACTATGTAATAAAATACTACACGAGGTCAAAACACGAGAAAATTTAAATTTTAAAATTTGATAACCAATTAATAATCCTCATAATTTAATAATCATACTTCTCTAAATACCATAAAATCCGGCGTATAGCGCACACCTGTACATTCAAACTGCATTTTTTGATTTTTAGGTATATTCGCCGTATAACGCGCACCTCTCTCTACCTTTTACCAAGAATCCTGAAATGTACGCATGTAAATTAAAGTTATTGTCCCAAAAGCTTTAGAAAAAATAGTATATTTCTAGAATTACAACCCTTTAAATTCATAAGAGGAATGTTATTTCTTTCAAATAAACGTGTTTTGATATATATAAAGCGAAAATTTTTTCATGCTCATTTCTTTCTTATTTTTAGAGCTATCATTTTCATACCCGGCGTATAATACGCACACTTGAATTTTGATCTTATTTTTTGCGTTAAAAGTGCACATTATATGCCAGATTTTACGGTAGTTATTGTTGTCTTGATTATATCTTTACATTTCATGGATAACTTCATTCTAGTAAAGCTTTAAATTTTATGTCAACAATCTTGATCATTGAAATAAATAGCATTTTAATGTAAATTATGTATTCCGTTCTTGATTATTCTGAAAGTACTAGAGGGAATGAGCAATGTCTTTGAAAATCATACACAACAAGATATACTAAGTATGGATTTTAGATATTTATAGTACTGAAAAAGTGTTGAACAGTTTTTCATGTAGTTCTGGACAGAGCAAGGGCTAGCAAATTACGACTTTTTGAATAGATGGTTGCGGTTCTCCTTACATGTATACAAATAAACTTTTTAATATCCGTTGCTTTTTTTTTTGAGCGTTAGGTTTCTGCCATTCAATATTAACGTTAATTACGTTAACTGTGGCAACCCTAAAACTGATAAATACAGACAAATTGAACCATTTCTATCTTTTGCACGGTTGAACGATCATTTTAGAATACGTGTGAGTACCGGTTTGTGAGAATGAGTCGCCGTACGGATTTAACTTTTACTTTTTTTGCTTTATTGGAAGAAAGGGGACAAATGAATTTGCTTGAATGGTGTATGCGTTAAAATTTAATTTCTAGCAGGTATGAATATCCTAAATGTGGAAAAGATATGGTTCCGAGAGAAAGGACGGGAACGATTGATGGATATGAATGGAGATGCCGTACGAAAGGAGGAGAGAATCCGCATGATATTTGCAAGAGTATAAGAAAAGGTACGTGGTTCTCTGAGTCATTTGAGTATGTGTGATATTTTAATTTTAACGCGTCATTTTTTTGGAAAGTCAACGAATGAGTTTGCTGTGCATGTGAAAGTGAATAAAAATTATTAATTATTAAAAAATTATTTAAAATTATCAATTTTAGTATGCCTGTCATATGCTTCACTGAACAGTTCAATTTCAGCTGTTTTTATTCATTTACCATTCTTCCGGAAAAACGTCATATTTTTCCCAGTTCCGTCGGTCGGAATTTGAAAATCACGCTTTGGCGCCATTTTGGCGCGGATAAAAAAATCTTCGCCAAGGGGGTGGGCTATAATAGGAATTTACCAAGACTCCCAAGCCCATCAAGATAGTATTACATTATTTCAGATTTTCCTGGCAAATATGCTTCTTGCACACTATTTCAGTTATTCTCACTAGCTTTAAACATCCAAAAACCAAGATCTATATTAACTCCATCAAGAGTTTGTAGAACTCTTTAAAAAAAAAATCACATGAAAGATGACAAAAAATGAATAGAACCAATAACCTGAATGAGTTATTTTCTACTAAAAGTATTGAAAGAAATATAACAGAAATACTTGTTTTGAAAGAAATGCAACTCTAAAAAGTCTTCATTGTAATTCTTTCAGTGGCTATACTTAAAACATTTTTATCAATATAAATAAACTTACCACTGACACAATCTACGACTACAAGAGCACCATCAGTAACTCTCAAAGCAGCTGTTACTTCAGAAGAGAAATCAACGTGTCCAGGTGAATCAATAAGATTAATTAAGAAGCCCCTAGTATCTTTTTCCTTTTGAAATTCATCCTTAATAAAGGAAGTATCCTTTTCGTCCAATTCGAAATATAAGGATATTGCTCTATAAAAGAAATATTTTAAAATTACACATACATAATAAATATGAAAGAACTCAAATTAAAAGTAACTAACAAAAGCATACAATTTATAAAACAAACATTTTGGCTTTGTTTTAAAATTATGGAATGTTAAGGAATCATACATTTAACAAAATTAAAATCTTTAACAATGTTTTTTATATTTTAAAAATGCACTAAAAGAATATTAATCAAAATAGCCAATATTGGTTTTGATATAAATTACTTTCATTAAGATATACCTGTATTTACCCATTGATAACCAGCAGCTTAAATATAAAATTCATTAAGTATAATAATACTAAAAAATTTAATATATACACTTACGTTGATTTGATTGTAATGCATCTTTCTTGTTCATCTTTTCTGGTGTCCGTAAATCTCATTTCACCAGCCTTGGCAGCAGCAATAATTCCGGCTTTGGATATAAGAGAATCTGTCAAAGTGGATTTACCATGATCTACATGAGCTATGACAGAAATGTTACGAATATTTCTTTTGTGGTTCATAAGACCACGAATTTCTTCCACGGTAAAATTCACCTGAAAGAAAGAAATGGATGAGATTATGTATCGAAACAGACACCCAAAAAAGCTTGCAGCTCTCGCATATATTAACATCAGGACACCTAAATATATATATAATTTAAATTTAATAATGGAAACACTTGAAATTAGTTACTACAATAACTATTCTCCTTGAATATCGGAACACGATTGAATGCCATGATCCCTGAAACAAAATTAATAGTGCATAGTCGTAAAACAAAATAAAGCCTACATTTATATTTATTCCTATATTGAATCAATTTGTATACTTTTGACACTTCATTCGGCGAAATGTTGGGAAATAACGCTTTTGTGTAGATCATTAGCACCATACCAAATTGAGTATTGCTAATCCACTATTTATGAGATTTTTTAAAAGTGTTAGCATTACTTCAAATATTATATTAAAGATTACAAGAAATATTTATATTAATTTTGTAGTTCAGCCGGAACAATCATGTACGTCACACACACGACTCGGTCGATGCGAAATTTGCCACGTTATAACATGTTAAGGATATTGCGTCAAAAACAATTACAGCCCAGTCCAATAATACATCGATTACAAAATTCTACGTTTTTTTCCATGCCTTTAAACTACAAGAAACAATTTTTTTTCTTGATTGTATAACATGTTATTTTTCAAAACTAACATGGCCACTTCACGAAGAAAATAATCACAATATGGATTTATATAAATAAAAATATAAAAACAGCACAACTTGAATTGAACGATTTTAATTCTCAATAAACGATTAAATAAGATTGAAATTTCATTGCTCACCATCTTGGATTTTTAGTAGTTCCCAATCAGTGTATGTTCTTATGTCAACGTCCTAAGCAGTCTTTAACAGCAGCTATCCGAAAGAAAGACCGTGGCTTGGGATGCCGCGTATATTGCCACAGTTCGTTAACTCTATTGCAGCTCCGCCTTCAAATATCGATATAAATAAATGTCCTAAATTGAATAATAAGGGGAAGATTAATGTTTTACAAGAAATAAAATTCCTTAAAATGTGCATTTCTCATCTCAGTTGAAACAATAGAAGTATTTCGTCGGAATATAATGAAATTGTCATGTCCATGATTGATTTAAAGAACCATAAAATGAAAATTAATTTCATCCAAGTTTCTAATCAAGATAAATTAATATTATGTATTTTCTATGAATTTTCTTTTTAAAAAGGTGTGTACCTCCTCCTTAAAGGTTTTCTAAGACAAATTTCCCCCATTCATTAAATTGTCCTAATAGCTTTCCTCAAGGACTTATTCCTGAACAAAAATATCAAAATAATTTTCCAAAATAGAGATTCCAAAAATCTTAATGTAAGTAAATTTTTTTATTAAATTTTATAATTTGATACACAATCATGATGAATATCTTGATCCTATATATAAAAGAGACGCGTCATTTACAGGATAAATATATCTTTTCAGCATCTACAATGATCAAAAGAAAAGAAGCGTGTCAACGACTTCTCTTTTCGTTCGCTGTTCAGCGACTCTCTCCTGTCATCACTACACGATTCAGCAGTGTTTATCCTTCCCTTTATTTTAACATCATGTACCACGAGCACCACGGCATTAATTGCTTTTATTCTCCATTTTATCTTTTTATCTTCCAAATTCTGTGTCTACTTTCTGATTTCGTTCCGCATAAAGAAAGGACGAATTAGAGAAGAGCACATTTCTGCCACTTCGGGAAGGTGTCTCATTAAATATGTTCCATACTCGCCATTTAAATTGTTTCTTGCTCTCTCACCGGTAGTATGTCCTCAGCTACAGGTGAGAAGCTTTCTTTTAGAACGGCTCTGAGCTGTTGTTAATAATTTTGATAGCATCTTTTAAATTTGATGGAACTTTCAATTAATTATTCTCTTTTTTCTTATTATGATGAGAGGGTAATACCGTTTTTTTGGTAAGGTACCTCGTATTTTGAAGCCGTGGGCCGTGGGCAAAAGAAAAGAAGAGGGGGGGGGGCCACTGACTTGTCTAAGATAATAAACATATATACTATATATTTTAGTTATACATGTAATAAATTTATAACAGAAAATTATAACAGTTTTAAATATACAACGAAGAGAATCGTAAATAATATAATATTAATTATCTTAATAACGATATTCCTTACTATTATCATCATACGGTAGTTCCGAAAACTAGGCCTAATGTAGACCGAAAGGTGGTTAAGTTTGTGTAAATTCCGGGTTATCGTGAAAGGGATTAAAAAAGAAAAAGCATGAGTGTTTCCTCAGAAAATATTGTACTGCATTTATATGTATTGTTTGTTTGAGAATACAACAGAAAATAAACTGCTCAGATACTCTTAAACAAAGGAAAAGTACATACTTTATGAAAGAATAGAGCATTTACTACATGAAAATCTGGAAATGTACAAAGCACGGATCTTCACGCGGGGTTTTATCGTCCTGCAAGGGTGGTCGAGTTATACGGACTGTCGAGTTAGAGAATGCAAAGTTTTCAGGACTCTACTGTAATAATATTTCTTATCCTAAACAATATTCCAGTCCAACAAACACTATAACACCAGCTTTATTAGCTGATGGAGCTTGACTGCAGAGCCAGTATATTATGTAATAAAATTGAGTTGGCACAAATAATTCGACCAATTTTTTTTTACTTGCATAAATATATTTTCCGCAGGTTTTCTACTGGCAGCACTCCCTTTACACATATTTGAATTTTAGTTCAGTATTAGATCGCTTGCTGTAGAGTCGGGTTCCTACAGTTCTTGTTATCAAACACAGTTTCTTCTTTTGAAATAAATTAATTAGTTAAGATTTTATTGGGTTTTATTGCGAGAGAAATGTTTTTTTCTGGTGGATCAATACACTCTTTGGTGAGTACTCGCTTTACAGCGGACTTATTTCTGAGAAACCGACATCGATCTGGTAGCTACGTGCGATAATGGGATCTTTTATTTGTATGCTGCGTGATCCTTTTCTCTCATACGTGTCGTCATATGTATGTATGCTTATCCCGGGATCAGGCGCACGGGGTGTTCTGTACATTCCAGCAACAAGAAAAGCCCCCCTCAGGATTTCAAAAAGAAGGCGCAGAATCAAACCTGCAGAAATGAAACCTGAAATATAGTGAAATTTTATAATTTGACCAATGAAGGTGTTGATTTTACTGAGAAATGTGTAGTATATATGATGTGTCGCGAATATGTAACCGTCGGTCACTGCTAATATTTTTCCCTCTACTTAACACTACTGGAATCAATGCTTCCCTTGTCTATCATTCGGTTTTTCCTGATAAAAAAAACTGAGACGTTCTCGATTATTAGAGAATATTGGAATGGAAATTGTGCAGCTACAGTGTGAAATGAGATCAGAACTCCCTAACTTTAACAACTAAAAAGAAGCTTTATACTGACAACTTACTAAAAAGAACATAAATCCGCTAAAAAAGGGACGCTGCCCTGTTTGTCCATGGATAAAAATGTAAAAAACTGACTGTTTTTTTGTCTTTAATGTAAGAAAAAATGTGCTTAAAACATATGAATACAGACTTTTCTGAATGTTTGGAAAAGGATTAAAATATTTTTTTCTACTTTTTACTATTCTTAATATTAATTACAAAGTAAGTTCATCACTGGTATGTATGTTTTGCCTATATTTTATAATATATATATATATATATAAAGTTATGCATTTTAAAATGAAAGTGTTGTAGACTTAGTTTATATATATATATACAATCGGATCTCTATATAACGAAGTCGCTAAATCCCGAAAAAAAGTTCGTTATATGGAAAATTCGTTATATAGAGGTTCATCTTTCAACTTTCTTTATAAACCCCATAAAACAAATTTTAAATTCATAAACACTCTTTATTAAAAGAAGTGTGTGTGTGCTTATGACCACACGATAGAAGTGGAAACTGCAAATTTTATAATGTTATTTCAGGAATTAGTTTGGTGAATAAAAAACAAGGGGTTATTAGTATTGTCCTATAAAATTATTTATTCATATGTCTGTACTCATAAAGTAATATTTTTGTGTGAAATGTACAATCCTATTTGTGAACTAATTGTATTCTAAGAAGGAAACAATAGATGTATGGTAGCTGAAATAAGTTATAAATACTTAAGATTCAAAATTTTATTTAAATATCTATAATAAAAAAAACCTCCGTCAAGCGTTGTTCCGTACTTCCTCGTGCTTTCATTTGGATCATTTGACATAATTAAGTTGAATTTTGATTTTAAAAAATCAACTAAAGGCTTTGATTTGTCTTTTGAAAAATCTACTTTAACAATTCCTACTTAAAATCATAGTTAATTTGCTCAGAAGACCCGATCCGGCTTTGTGAATTTTACTTGTAATTTAACAATATACTCAATTTTATCCATGAATTAATTTCAGCAAAGTTGATAGTAAGACAGGTAATTGATTGGGAAGAGAGGAATCTAGGTCAAAACTTTTAAAAAGGGATTTAATCAGAAGATTTATATCACATAATCTCTAGCTTATACTAGCTCTTTTGTCATTGTATGACAGTTTTGTACAAATATATCCGGTACTGCTGCAAGGTAAGTCTTCTTAACTACATTTTGTTTTCTTGTTTTAAAATTATTTAATGTAACTGTTTCTTAATATACTTGTATACCTAATTTTGTTATTTTAAATTTTTAATTGCTTTAATTTTCTTTTAAGACTCAAAGTATATTTAAGTAATGTGATTAACAGAACTATATTTGTTTATTGCTATTCTGATTCACTTATAAAAATAGATTTTTATTCTTAAATTCACTGCAATATTGCTAAAGATAATAATACTATTTACTTAGTTTTATAAAAAATTGTCCTCTTTCTACATTTTGTGTTTAATTTTAGTGTAGGATTTCTCTCTCTCCATCTAAGCCTATTTTTTTTAAAAAAAATATTGTATGTTTTATTTTCATGCTTCAACTAAGATTAGAAAGAATCCCGCATTCATTTTTGTAGAAAGAGGTGGCGGGGGGGGGGGGCCCCCC